>CM031235.1:367327633-367415133 GCA_018340775.1 Taxus wallichiana var. yunnanensis | reverse complement strand
TTGGTAGAGGTGTATTGGAGGTATCCCCCTCAAAGTGGATTCCCATCTTGGGAGATTGTGGAATTACCCCTTCCTTAAGGAACATTGTATGGTGTCGTCATAACTTAAAGATATTATTATGTTTATGCATCTAATGAATATTTGGGCATCTTGGCCCACCAATATCTCTTATGTTGTGGTATCTTATGCATATTATTCATTTACCATATGCAAAAATCTTATTAAGTGGTATCACAACATCGATCTAGGTAATTTACGGGATGAAACCCTAATATTGGTGATTCACATATATGTTGAGCTCAACTTTTAATTTTTCATATATTTTTGTGTGAAGTGGAGAAATCAATCAAAGAACATTCCCTCCAAATTTCAAATTCTTGGAGCTATTTTGTGAAAGATATGTTAGTTTAGGGTTGAAACCCTAATTTTCATGTTTCATTTATATCTTCTGAATTTTGGATAATTATTTATTGATTTTTTTGGGTTAAGGTGAATGAATTTCAAGGTGATACCCTAAAAGTTTCACAATGTTTGGATTTTTTTGAGCGAGTTATTGCATTTTTATGGTTTTTAAAAAAATCGCTCCATAGGCCGAAATATTAGGAAATTTTCAGAAATTTTTACATTTTCAAAAAGCTCTCAAAAATATAATTGGGGTCTATGTTTTCATTTTTTGATTGTTGGCGATCTCTAATGAGAAAGGGGTAGACAATGTTTGATCAAAAGGGTCTATTCTTAAAACCCTAGTTTTTGTGGATCATGGTGATGGAAGATTTTTGTGGAGATGGTGCAATTGATGCTAGAGAATGGTGGAAAAAAATAAGGAGAGATATTTTCCATCATTAAATATTTGGAGTTTCAAATGGTGGATTAGTGGCCCCTGCATGAATTTGGATTTTTGAATTAGAAAAGGAAAGGTCTAATTGGTCTTGGGAGGAATTGGAACATGTTTTCTTGGATAGATGAGACACAAAAGAAGAAGTGGAGGAGGAGGAAGAAGAATGTAAGGATAATAGTGAGGAAGAAGAAAAATCAGAAGACGAAGAACAAGAACAAGAAAATGTTTTGTTGAAGAGGCTACACATTATTCGAGAAAGAGACGACATATCATGATAAGAGTTTAGATAATGCATCTCTAAGGAAGGAAGCTTCAATATTTGAGTTTGAAGGGTCCATTCAAAGGAAAAAGATAATTATTTCTATAAATCCTAACAAAAATATAACTTCATCAATATGGATGTAGATCAACATCCATATGTTCAACAAATAATTTCAAGGAAGCTTAAGTGGATGGTAAGCATATTCAAGTTTTGAAGATTTAAAGCTCTCCATGGATAAATATGTTTTGCATTCAGATTTGTATGCTTTATATATGGATGGTATGGATATTTTTATTATATATCCTTAGTTAGAGAACTTGGGAGCAATTCATATTAATGTGCAAAAGAAATTCATGAAGATATTGTACAAGAGAAAGAAGGTTACCTTGTAGGATATCAAACTTAAGAAGGAACAAAGTAATGTCAAGATGGAGCATGAGTATGAATTTTAAGATGGTGAAGAAGGAAATAAGGATGATTCAAAAGGAGAATATTATGAAAAAGTAGAACCTAATTCATCTACTCAAGATAAAAAATAAATAACAAACAACAAGGTGGAAGAGGAAAATAAAGTTGAGGAAAAGGTTGATAAGGTTGAGGATACTAAGGTTGCACCATATAGACACCCACATCATCATGAGAGGAAACAATCATGGAGACATGTTAGGACACATGAGAGGTGCACCATATAGATATACAACATCATGAGATATACATGGAATTGGAGGAGTAATCATTATGGCTATAAATGGCATTAATGGAGCAATAATTATATGACATGGAAATACGGGGAATTAGAGGAGAAATCATTATGGCTATACATGACATTAATGGAGAAACAATTATATGACATGGAATCACATGAATAATTATTATGGATATGTATGGATGCCGAGGAGGAACAAATATGGAATTAGAGGAGTGCAATGGAATATGGAATCAGGTTTGGAGAAGTATCACCCACTAAGATTTCATATGGGTGGTTAGATGATCGAGCATGATGAAAAGCGTGCAATGATTTAAAACACACTCACTATATGGCTTCTTCTTATGTTTCGGGATGGAACATGTCAAGGAGGGAGGGAATGCTATGTACCTTGGGATATGATATTATAATCTATATGTGTTGAGGGATATTTTGACATGTAATGCAGACACCCCCTTAGTTAGTTATATGTTTATAATATATGGGGTCACATAGGAATTATTTATATTGGGTAATGAGTCGACCTACATTAGGATTAGGTATTATCCATCCATTAAGATTAATGTATGTCTATATAAAGGATATGAGTATCATTATGAGGAGTTAATGGATGTATGATTTGAGTCTTCTACTTGGTAGAGGTATATTGGAGGTGTCCCCCTCAAAGTGGATTCCCATCTTGGGAGATTGTGGAGTTACTCCTTCCTTAAGGAGCATTGTATGGTGTTGCCCTACCTTAAGGGTATTCTTATATTTCTGCATATATTGAATATTTGGGCATCTTGGCCCACCAATATCTCTTGTGTTGTGTTATCTTCTACATATTATTCAAATTGTTCATTTATCATATGTAAATATCTTATCGATGGACATCCTAGTCAAGGCCTATGAAATTTTCAAAGAAATTCCTCAAGGAGCTATGGTCTCATAAAACATAATATTCATTAGGATATGCACCAAATGGGATTATTAAAAGATGTTGAAGTATTTTATGAAATTGCAAATTATAGGTGTAAAATCTAGACTTCACTATATTAAGTTGAATCCTTCCAATCATGACAAAAATGAGCTTTAGAGCAAGCATGATCACACCTCAAAGTGAAATGGACGCACTTATTTTTAATCAATTTTAGTTTTTAATTCCTTGGTTGATATGTATACATAATGTGGTAGTAAGCTCTAGGCATGGGAACTACTTGACATAAAGCCTCAAAGAAATGTAGGTCATGGAATTTTTGGATGTATGATTTTCATGAAGTGGACCTATTGGAAATGGATTGAAAAATCATCCATAAATGTATTTGACAAGTGTAAGGTTGGAATCCACAATCTGTGCCATACCCTACCTAACCTACTTTGGGGTTACCCATCAAAGTATAATAGAAAAGAAATATTTATCTGATATGATGGTGATCATATAGGCCATCATATGCATATGAAAGTGTGGGAGCATATACTATGAACATGAACTATTTGGAAAATTCCTAAAACAATATGGTCTCATTGAATCCTCCTTTAAAACTAACATGGGGAACCTCTCGTGTACTTCTCTTTTATTAACAAAAGTGGATTTCTCTCTCTCTCTTTCCTACTAACAATGTTATTTTTCTTTCATTTCCATTTTCACTTGAAATAAGTGTAATTAATTTTGGTATGTTTGATTTGTATGATGATTGTTGATAAATTGTCATGTGTATATAAGTAGTGCAATAAACACTTGTCACATTATGGAAGCTAGCCTTGGTAAATGACCCCTCTAGATATAGAAACCACCTTGAAAACACACTTAACTTATATGACATGAAATAGGATTATATAGTGTCCAAATATTTTTTCATTTGAGTGTCGTACGACAATATACTAGCCTCTTAAAAACAACCTTACTAAAGTTATAAATATCGTTTGGAATCACCTAATATCAATTACTTACAAGTCAAAGAACTACTACTTACCAAATTTAGCCTATCTATTTTTGTATTAGGATTGGATTTCCACTATCGGTTTCATTATAATTTATTGGGAGATGTTTTTTTCTATATGGGTTTCAAAGGAACTTTGTCTTACAGAGCACAAGTGCAACTTATGATTTTCAATCATTTCTATGTAATAGTACCTCCGAAATGAGTATTACTCTTCGCATTCAAGCCCCATCACTTTCATTGCATTTTCACCATATATGAAAATGGGCTGAATGTGAGAGAAATATTTGTGGTTACTCAATGACTTATTTTGAGGCCATGTTGTGGCCATTTGAGCTACTTTGAGCTATAGTTTAAACTATTAAAATTTGTCAATTCACTTTGGACAGTGCCTCTACAATGAGCTCCACTTGTCGTATTTTACTTTTACAATCTCCTTAGTGTTCTCACTATATATTACAATAGGTTAGAATTGATTTCTTCCCATTTCAAGTACTTATCGACCCATTTTGGAGGCCACTCTATGGCTGGTTTAGCTTATTTGAGATGTAATGTCATTAAGTCATTTGACCCAATGTTTGAATATGCTTGATAAATCTTGCTAAACAGGATGATATGTTGTCTTTAGAAAGTGTTGTTACTAAATTTTAAAAACTTTGTTAGGAATTGAATTGTGTGAAGATAATGAAATTTTCTCTCTTTCTCTATCATCTCTCTAAAAATTAGAAATATAAAGGAAATAAGAAATGGTGTGTGAAAATATTAAAAAATATATATCTCTCTCTCTTACTCTCTCTCTATATCTCTCTCCCCAAACAATAAATGAAATCGTGTGATATCATTGCTAGATAGGGATGTGGGATCCATGCAAACATTTGTGCTAGCACATGTTGTTTCCAGTGGCAAGTGTTACAACGAAAGAATCAATTACTCAAATAATGTAAATTTACAACTTGTTTGCTTACAATTGTATAAATTCATTTTGAAAAATAAATCGTAAGGTTTAATTTAGAAATACTATCATTTAATGAAACTTGGATATTCTTTTATTAAGTATTAACTAGTTATTTGATGACGCGTGTGATAACAACGAATAATATGGAAATTTATCTTGTATGAGCTAAGTAGATCACTTGAATCATACATAGATAATGTTGTTTTGGATCATGTTGGATGCATGTTAGAATATTATTGTAACTTGTTCTAAATCACTTATTTGAGACCACAACTTTAAAAAAATATGCAAATAATAAAAGTATGTATGTTTGTCATAAATCTTTAGTTGAAATTATAAGAAACTAGTCTTAAACATAAAATTTACTTCGATTTAAGTACTCTTGACAATAATCCATTATAAAACTCTTTTCTTGAAACCCAAAACTTGGAGGCACAATTTGTAATGAACATATTGATAACCTTGTAGGTAGAGGTAAAGCAAGAGATTGGTATAATGGTTTGGCCCCACAATCCATTTCCACATGGGGTTATCTGGGAGAACAATTAACCAATTGGTTCAAGGAGAATGTAGAAGTTATCTCTCTCATGGAACAACTTAGCAAAATACAATGAACTTCAATGGAGTTCATCTCAGATTCTCAAGGACATGGCTCATAATCCCTCAAGAGTTCAAACCCTCACAAGGTATGACATTCTTGTATTATTTGAGGTCCTTGGATGTTGATTTAGTTATATTGATACAAACCCTATGAGGAAATACTCTTCCTCAAGCTTTTGCAATTGCATTACAAGATGAGAAGATACTCATTCAAGATGGTAAAAGGAAACCCATCCCCATTACTTCCATTCTTCCCTCACCATCTCAAATTCTCCTTTCCCCATGTGTAAATCAAGAAAAATCCATTGTCCCATTCCAAAAATAAGAAGATCCTTTACTTCCTAGTTCCCCTTTTGGTGCTCTACAAGTATATCATGCCCAAAATATCCCCTGTGATATGCAAAATTTCTCCCCATCTCCACCAAGGCATTACCTGGTTGTCTCTCTAAAACCTTGTCACAATGTTTTGAGGAGTTGCGGTATTCTAAAATTTCCCCAATGCTCTACCCAACCTGCACTAAACCAAGTTATCATACAAGGCAGGTAGATCATGATGTTTGTTACTTCCATGGAGAGGAGGAACCATGGAGATCAAAATATGTTTTGGAGGATCATTTGGCTTCCCAATTGATCAAATCAGAAGTCTGAAGCCAAAATCATCTATTCTTACAAGTGTAATTAAGGAACAACCTCGCCCAATACCACATCTCTAATCAAATCCTCCAAGGATGATAATTACACATTTGTTGAAGAATGGTGTGAATTTTACTCGGAGGATGAAAAAGGTGAGAATACTTGAAGAGAAATAGCTGCAAAAAATAGAGCAAGCGACTTTGATGATGAAAACTCAAAATGAGCCACGAGGTTGAGGAGGAAGTGTTCTTTAACACTTGTGACATCTGCGTGTGGGGAAGAGAATTTTCCAAGTGAGCAAGGTGAAAAATTGAGTGCAATGACCCGCATTTCTCAACATGCCTTGAACTTTCTTTACTTTTAGTAGAAAAATAGACTAGGGCAAAGAATGAAGATGAAGCAAATGCACACACTAAAGTGGAAACACATATGTTCATCTAAGAGAAAGAAAGACCAAGTCTAAATCAGCTCGCATACATCCACAATGAAGAGGAATACATCTATGCTCCAGTCTATGCCGGCTCCGGTCTTGGAGCTAAGTGTGAAGAAGATAGGAAAACCATGCAGATTAGCCCATTGGTTCCCAAGGCCACATACCCAATTAGATACTCGGCTTGTTTGGAGCCAAAAACAAAGTTGCAGATCGATCATGCTCATTTTAGAGTATGAGAAAGAGCTTCAAAGCACCACCTTCAACCAAATGCAAAGCAAGTTGAGGAGGTATTCATTCTCTTTTTGGTTGATAATTTGAGAAACAACAAAGTGCGTGTTATGTTAGCACTTCCACCATGTGATTTAGTTACAAAGCGATCACATGGACGCATTTTGTAAGAAAGGGAACCTATTTCTCCCAAGCTTGTATTAGGTTTTTCTTATCCTCCTTCATTTTTGGTTAGGAAGGAGTAGATTAGGTTTTCTTATTGTAAAACAAGTGCTTGTGCACACTCTTCACGTTTCCACTTGAAATATATAGGATTTTCATATTTGTATAGAGTTTTATGGGCCCTTATTGTTGTTACATAGTCTTGTTCGAGCGGTTTCATGGTGGAATCAAATAGCTAAAGTAATTTCCAAGTTTTATTCGAGTTCCATAGATCAACTTTAGTGCAATGCTAAGTTCATGCAGTCTAGGAGACAAATTTTAAAGGATGAAATAGATTTTTCTTCCACGGTATGCTTGATTTCATGCCAAATGGATGTTTTAAGGCTCTTGGTCTTCATTATTTAGGCCGACAAATGTACCTGGAGGTCACCAAACTGTTATCCAAAATTACACCCTCGTGTAATTTTAAAAAACTCATCAAAAATGGACTTAGCCATTTTTTTCTTAGGAAAGTGTGTAAGACTAAGTTAGCCTTTTGCAAAGTGTAGTCATGTAGTTTTTGCGGGTTCTCTCAACCCATAAAACAAGGGAGCATCAAACAAAAGACTTAGGTAAATTTTTGACAAATATATTATTTTGTGGAGGTTTGTTAAACCTTCGCAGTATTGAGGAAGTCAATCTTCTACAAATACCAAATCAGTCTCTCACGGGTCAAAGGTAAGTTAGAGCACTACGAGGATTCATTCTGAAAAAGTTAGAAAACTAGCTAATGACACGATCAATGGAGCAAATGAATGAGAAGCTTAGTGCGTCACGGTGTGGAGAAACACATTGTCACACGGACTCGGAACACATAACATTCTGCAAAGTTTTCCAATTTTACGTAACCAAGGATGAAGTCCACCAAGATAAAGTATCGTGATGTTGAGGAAGAAGGTGTTGCAAGGCACCACATGACAAAGGAAAAGAAAGTTGAAAAGGGAATAAGGTTGGAAGCCATGAAATACTTCTCCGGTGTTACGCAGTTTCCCAAATTGAAGTGTTGTGTGGTTTTACTGACGGAGCCGTGGAACAAAGGAACATAGTCGTAGGTTAAGGTGCTATGCAAGAAGAAAGACATCTATGACATAGTGGTAAAGTGCAAAGGAAAAGTGTAGAAGTTTTCAAAGCAATGAAACATCCAAGTGCATAACAAGGAATAGTTGTGGGACGAGGTTAGAGGCCGCATAACATAAAAAGAATGTCAACATTTAGAAACTTTGTGCAATGAAGGAGTAGAGCGTAGATGGTTTAATGTGTTGTCGAGGTCACAAATGATACCACATATCATCTTGAGGTGTGAAGGCCGAGAAACCATGAAATCATCAAAAGTTTATGGATTATGCATAAGAGCCACACTTAATTTTAAAATCAACATTCAACCACTCCATCAACCAAAATTTAATGAAGTATGGGCACCGTTTCCTTGTCTTGCAAAATCTGATGGTGTGTGATTCGATCCATGACAAACGCCCATACTTCCTTACAAACATCTATGGTGATTCGTCCTTAGTCGTTGAATGTCTCTTGTTGGCATCTATCTCTCCTTCTCTCTTCTTCTTCTCATTTCTCTATAAGTATGAAACTCATCCATTATAAAGGGAAGCCATGTTTTGTTGTAATGAAACCATGCCAAAATCGTGGCCGACTTCCCACAAGTTCCAAACCTTTAATTTGGTCCCTGTAATGTATTTTCACCTTTTGCCATGGATGTAATCGATTATGAATCTTTTAAATGATAAAATCTCGTGTTGTGGCTCTCTTTCCACCCTATACTTGCGTTCTTTGCATTCTTGCCTCTCTATTTCCCTCTTTGGCATGTTGTGCACATTGAATTTGTAGGTTTCTCCATCTCCGTGTTTTCAATGTGCGGAAGGGGTTAGGTTGTGTAGTGTTGGCTTGTGGCACGTCTATATGTCCTCTCCTCTTGTGTTTTCTTCCCCTTCTTCCCCTTGTGGATAGTGATCACCTCTTCTTTTCTAGTGCTATCACTACCCACTTAGCTTATGATTCTCTCTCTCTCTCTCTCTCTCTCTCTCTCTCTCTCTCTCCTGGTTCCATGGATGTGTTAGTATAGGTTAGGTTAGGAGTAATGTTATCATTAGGTTAGATAGGTAGAGGAACCAACCTTCTCTGGAGGTTTGTTTCAAGATGCAAGTCCTACACTTGGAGACAATCTCGAGATTAGCCAAAAATATCGATTCTTCTATGATGAAATCTATGGTGCTACTTTTGTGTGTTAACACTAACCTTTTTGCAGGCCACCTACCCATGGTTAGGGTTTGAGGGTGTTTCACACATCTGCAACACATGATTTCAATGCAAAGGTCATCATAAAGTGGCACAACCACACGAAATCTTACAAAGTGTTAATGCATCCATGTTCAAAACCGTACAACTTAGGACCATACGATATCTTGCTCTAGGACAAGCTTTATGATTCCATACTAGCCCAATTTACAACTACAATTCTATAAACAAAGAAACTCTAGGTCATTTCCAATATGTACAATAAACTTGCCTTTGTCGAGTCACCTTTACGTCTTTGTAATCAACTAAGTGCACATATCCTCTTGTGTTTTGAGAAATCATATCTATCATTATATCTTGTAATTTACTTTGGAAGCTATATTCTAATTTATGCAATTAATGTTTATTAATCAATTAGAATGTACAACATCTTCTAACCCTTATGCGTTTGAGAAAATAAGAACAACACTGTCTACAAAACACTTATTTATTTGTTTAGGATGTAATAAGGTGTGGGTGAAATTAAGAATTGGTGGTTTGTCATATGCTAGATTTTCAATTGTTTTACTTCGATTGTTGTGACACTATCAAAAAATATCTAAAGAACGTTCAAACATGGCATATGCACTTTAACTTTTGAGTTAGTGGTTCACCACATACTAGATTTACAACTAAGGTAACTCATTTCAAAACGAAATTAGAACCCTTTAAATTATGTCTCCAAAAGGAAGATGAACTTTAAAAATTTGATAAGTTCCATTAAAGATAATAAACATTGTCATTCCTTGAAACATACATTACAACTCTTGTGTAGTTGCTAATTTATTTATATGTTTATTTTTAAAACTATTAACCTGGTAAATAAAGTATTCGAGAATAATAACATTGAAAATCCATTCTCTTCCAATGTTAAATTTTACAAGTCTATTGGTGTTGATGTATGTCAAACGACCCTTGGTCTATTGGTGTTGATGTATGGCTTAATTGAAGGTGATCATTGGTTTAGTTTGTTCGCTTACTTTACATTGTTGGATCTATATGTTCCGTCCCAAACTTAAGCAAAGATGCCATCAAACCATGTATTCCAGTGCCCAATTGCAAGACACCCTAGGAGTGCTCAATCAAAATTAGGGAAATACAAAGATATGATTAGTAAAAATTTAAGCTATATATGCTGCCGAGTCTCTCATTACTCAAACTCAAATATTCAGTGCAACGTATACAATACAATGGTTTACATTGAATCATGGGACGAATTTGCAGAACGATCTGTTATGCTTTTTCGTGGCGATCCAATATCCGTAAGTATCCTTGTTTCTTCTAGAATATCATTTCCCCGGGTTTTATTTTCTTAATGTTAAACTTACTTGATTCTTAACTCGCAGACAAGATATGTGATGAAATACAGGCATTGCGATGGAAAACTGGTTCTCAAAGTCACGGATAATAAAGTGGTATGTTACGAAGCCTGTGTTTTTGTGTTTTTGTTTTTGTCTATTTCAACTTTTGTGGGTTTCCTCTTGCAATTGATTTGTAGTATGAGACCCTTGATTTCCTTTCATGTGTATGTGCACTTTTAGATCAAAAACTATTTGAAATAATCCTGGGAATATCAAATGCAAACAATGGTTTGTTCCTATCACACACAATTCGTCTACGACTTGAATGACATCAAATTTGACTTGGCCAATGCCCATTTCGGGAAGCCCTGAATTTGGGGTACCCCAAAAATGCAGAGTATGATCTGATCAGGATAGCTGTAACTTCTAATCTCTCAGCATCTGAAGGAAAAATGCTGTGATACAATAGTTAGCCATAACCCCGTCACTGAACTGGACGATGATATCCACAATAAGGTGGAGGACTTCTTAATGTACATGTTAACTTAAGTTTAGTCCATTAGCACAAAATTTTATGAAAATAAGCGGCAGAAGCATGTCAAAATGCAGGTTTCTACGCCCATGGCACATCCCATCTTTACTAACCTTCTCAGAGTGCATTAGAAACTGAAGAGGATAACTTTAAAACTGGGGGAAGGGAGAGAAGTTGCGAACATAACTTAGAAAAAGTACTGAACTTGCACCAATGAAACTGAAACCAGCAATGGTCAAGGAACTGAAACATTGCTGAGCAGAAGTATGGCAATACAGAAATCCACATTGGTACTTAATCTAAACCCACAAAAGCAACCCTTCCTAACAGGTCTAAGCTTCAGGCTGGTCATTGGGCTTAGTCAATTCCTATTAATCAGGTTTTCAGGATGGGGATTTATTATTGGGCGACATAGGTTCACCTCAAACTTCCACCATGAGGCCAACCGGAATCACAGGAGTCAAAGCAAGGCTTGAAGATTGGGAGATCTCCTTCTGATTTGCTCTATCTAATGTAATTTACTAATAATGAATTACAAAAAAATTACCTTTATCATCTTGATCTGATAACAAATGTCCTTCAAACGAGCTTTGCTATTCTCATAAGCCAGTCATTCAATGTGGATATTTTTGGCAACTGTTTGATCATTTTTTGTTGTTCTTGTCATCCCTGAATCAGGTAGCACAACCTTCGATGAAACTGGATTCTGGGTCTCTTGCCTTACAGAACACCGAAGGCTATGGTTTCCAACAGCCACTCATGTACCGTTGCTTCTCTGATTTTACATTTAATCTGGCCTGAAGTTCCTTGTGTAGAGCTTCAGCTTTTCACTTCTTCCTTGCCCTAACTTCACCCATTAATGGTCCATGGAGAATGTCATGAACCATGCCTAACAAAGCCTTCACCTCATGGACTGACTACAAGCTTTTCCTACTACCAGCCTGAAACGGGGTTCCACATCTTTCTTTCTGTTTGTTACGATATGTTTTTGCATTCCTGGATACTATTAGAGACCGGAAGTAGCACCCTTGGTTTGATCATGGAAGATCAAATACTTCAGCTAACATGGGATTGTCTCCAAGGTGTGGGACCTTACTCCTTGAGACAAACCTCCAGAGAAGGCTGGTTCCTTCTATCCTAGCTCAACACAAACTAACCTAAACTAATCAAAATGCAACTAAATTTAAAAATAAATCTAAAAACACACAGGATCCAAGGTTGAGAGAAAGGAAAAAAGCTGTAAAATGAAAGAATGGCAATGTGCCAACACTAAGACAGGGTTCGAATCTAACCTTGAAAGACACAAAATAATTGCATATGCAAAGACTTTAATGAAAACATAGAGTTTTGAAAGACATGAATGAATAAAACTTAAGGAAAACAAGAGGGCAAACATCCACAACGAACACAGAGCATTCAGAGGGAAAAGACCACAAATGTATTGGATTCAAAATGTATTCATTCACGTTTATAGAGTAGACGGCAGAAATATCTTGCAAAATACAAAGTTGCAGAGGTCTGAAGGCAAGAAAATGCGTGGCTCCAAGGCCAAGCCATCAATTCAACAGAAAAGAGCCCTTAAAACATGCCTTTGCATTTACATTTATAAAAATGAGAGAGAGAGAGAGAGAGAGGAGTGAAATTCGAATTTGAACTTGCAATGAGTGAAGACAAATCTGTAGCCCACAAATCCTGTCGCCATTAATTTCCCAGATAGATCGGCGTTTTCCCCTGCAACACGCCATCAGAATTCGTAGGTAAGAGCATGGGCACCGTTTAGGCATTTAAATCGGGTGGTTGAGGTGGTTGAGCGCTTTGAAACAAGTGAGTTGCATTATTCCTCTGTTCCTCCCGAGCTTGTGCTATATGGTGGATTTTATACTTCACGTCGCGATCCGCAACTTGCAAGATCACAACTACCTCTTTCGCTTTTGCTTCGCGGCATCCTTTCATGGGTTCTTGACTTGACATGCTCCCACAACTTTTATAACATTCCATGATTTTAAAAATCCGTGAGACACTAACTCCCGCATATCTATGGAATTCTTTTTGCTTCACTTTTGCGGATTTCCAACTCTTCGAACTTGGTCGCCCACACATGGCTCCTTGTACTTGCACTTTGTCGGTGCCGCACAAAAGCCACAAAGGCTTTTCTTATCCTTTGTTCCGCAAAACACTGGGCTAGTGTTTCATGGTTTTCGGACTTAGCCGATTCTCGGTTGACTTCCTCCGTTTCGCAGTTTGGCAACATTCTCCATTGCATCACCGCCTCCACCGAATACATTTCTCTTTGCGGAATTGAGAAACTCCATGAAACGCATTCCCCTTTATGCCCGCGGGACTTCGCAATCCTTTTTTCAGCGACATTGAATTTTCGCAAAACGCCAATATTTTCTTCTCCGCCGCAGATTTTTTCGTCTTCAACTTTGGCTCGTGGATTTGACACTTAGTCGAATTTCAATCCTTTTGTGAATGTGAACATCTTTGCAGCCTTCAAAACCTCCTTCACACTCGCGATAGACTACTCTTCACACTCGCGTGAAGGCCACGAAGGCTGTTAGATTTTTCATTCTGCGGATTTTGGGAATTCGCAGAATGTTCAATTTTCCATGCAACAATACTCCGTGGCTTTTGTACTTTGTGGTTTTTTGGACCTTAATGCTAAGTAGAAACCGCCTTAGTCCCGAACTTGATGGGTCATCCAAAATAGCAAAGGGGTGCTGTTTTGGATAATAGTTTGGCGACTCAACGGGGTTATCTATCTACAGATAGATGATCAGTTGCCTTGATAATCCATTGGGCATGGAGTCAAGTCCATATCTTTGAAATTTTGGTCCGTAACTTATATCTCCCCGAACTTGGCATCATTCAACATCTAATGAATCCGCGGAACACCGAGATCTCTCCAAAACTCGAGAATGCAAACGCCACCCGAGGTAACTAGAAACATGTGCAAAACACTTAGGTAAATTGAAACTAATCTAATATGTACAAGTTGAGAACTTTGCTTCAAAAGCAATGCTTGAGATAGATCCATCGGAGGGAATCATGAACTCTTCTCCATCCAATTTTGAGAATTGGAAAGCATTGTGCGGCTTGCATCATGAGATAACATAGGGCTGCTCCATATGGCATCAAACTTTGAATGCCTGCCTAGTTTGGCTCTATCTTGGTCCCATTTGAGGACAAGACCTCCTTCCTAAAAAGCTTCTAGCCACTGCCTTTTTGTCAAAATACTTCTTGATCGAGCAGATTAATCTTCATTATCGCCTTGCTTGATCTCTTAACTCTTCTAGCTCCATGAGCTCTACATACTTGACTTCCATGGCCTCAACTTCAAACATCTCCAGCTGATTTATGAGCTCTAGAGATGGAAACTCAATAGATATTGGCAACTTAGTTTCCTTACCGTAGACAAGTTTAAAAGGTGAGCTGCCGGTTGTTCCTTGGGAGTGATTCTATCAGCCCATAAGACTGATTTTAGCTTTGTGTGCCAAGCTCTCGATTCTCCTCCAAAGTTCTTATGATAATCCTTAGGAGATTCTTGTTTGTTGACTCAGCTTGTCCATTACCTTGTTAGGAAACCACAAACTATGCAACAATGAATAACACAAAAGTAGAATAACAAATTAACAGTTTACAGAGAGAGAGCAAAATAAAATATACAAAATACCAAACATGCAAGAGACGAACACCAAATTTACGTGGTAAAACCCCAGTTGAGTGCTTAGGGAAACATCCATGGTGCAAGATATCAAGCTTTATTAACTCAAGATGAACAAATTACATGTGAACTTGTTATGAGAAACTTTAGATCTCCACAAAAATATATACACCTAATTGGTGAAGTACAGTTAGGATTCCTCCTAAAAATAGAGTGGAAAACGCCATTAGGATTTTCCTTTCTAAAAATAGAATTCGGTAGAATTTGGTTGAATTCGTCTTTCTAGAAACAAGGGATTGACTCCTTAATTTTTTGCTTCGGGGCTCCATAACATGTCACCACCCCCTGGACCCCCTGCGACATGAGTGGGGGCAAGCCCCCACACCCCCTTTAATAAGTGAGGTACAAACCGCGCCACAAAGGGATCCAAAATTTAACTTTGTTGGCACATATCTAACATACCTTGGTCATAATAGTTCGAAGATGTGCTCGGGTATATCCCATTTTTCATAGCCCAATCAATAATTTTTGTGCCCAAGAATGCCAAAACATTGTCAGATATTATTGTGGAAGGAACACCAAATCTGGTCACAATAATTTCATATAAATCTAGGATGCTAGCTTCATTTGCTTCCTTCAAAATAAGCCTCACATCAACTTTGTGAAGTAGTCTAACGTGGCTGTAAGGATCCACTTGTGACTCAAGCTTGAATGTGGATTAATTACTCCAATGAAATCCAACCCCCATTGCATGAATGGATGATCTACTGAGATGGGATGAAGGGGCAAAACTGCTAACCTTTCTTTGCCTGTGAAAAAGACACATATTTTGCTCTTTTTTACCCATGCATAATAGTCTTTAAAAAGACTCGGCCAATAATAGCCGCCTTTCATTATTTTGAGTGCTATTGTCCTTGGGGCAAAATGTTCTCCAACCGCAACATCATGAAATTCATGTAAGACCTTCTCAATCTGATCTGCCTTAATGCATCTCAAAAGAACTCCATTGACATCTTTCTTAAACATGATGCCATCAATAAGCACAAAGGGGATAGATTGAAGTCTGAAATACCTTCTCTTGGCCTTGGTCAGGCCTTGAGGGCATTGACCTATTTGGAGAAAGTGCACTATGTTGCGGGTCCAACAATGTGTAAGCGGATCATCAACGGGTTGTTTTGATCATGTTGGAGCACTAAGACAAACTCCTCTTCATTTTGCGGCTCTAAAACTAGCTACTCACACAAACCTTTGCCTTTGACTAGCTTAGTCACTTTGATGTCAACATCATACTCCATTACTTTGGTTATCCAACCAACTCTTTTCTCATTCAAATCCTTGTTCAAAAGAAAATCTTTCACACCAGAGTGTGACACCATAAATGGATCTTGTTGTTGGATAATAGATGTCTGAATTTCTTTAAGCTCCTTATGATAACTAAGGCATGCTTCTCAATAAATGAGTACCTTACTTCATATTCTTCTAGAATTTGGTTGAAGAATGCTAACAAGCTACTCCAAATTTCCTTCATTATTTGCACTAGTATGGCGGATATTGTGTCTACTGCTCCAAAGGCATACAAAGTGAAATCCTTTGAGAAATCAAGATTGATGAGGGTAGGGGCCTATGTGTAATTTCTTGTTTGATGGCTTCAAAGTTGTCCTTCCCTTCCATGGTCCACTTGAAAGACATGTTTTCTTTAGCATATATGTTAGCGGCTTGACAAGATTGGAAAAATTTGGGAAAAAATGCGACAAAGTTAATCTTTCCTAAGAAGCTTTACAATGCCTTCTTATGACAAGTAATGATAATGCAAGGATGGCACTTACTCTTTTCTGGATCAATTGCAAGTCCTTTCTTAGAGACAATGTGGCAAGGAGTTTACCTTCATGTGCTAAGAAGATACACTTTTTGGGGTTAAGAGAAAACTCCAAACTATCTACACCTCTCAAATACTTGCCTGAGATGAAACAGATGGTCATTTGCATTCTTGGAAAACATTGTGATATCATCCAGGTAGACAATAACAATGCTGTTGATCAATCCTTTGAATGCCATATCCATGGCTCTTTGGAAGGTTGCTCTTGCATTGGACAAACCAAATGGCATTTTTTATAAGCATAGGTTCCCCACTTGGTGGTAAAGGTTGTCTTTGAATTGGTTTTCTTCATTTACCATGATCTAATTGTAACTAGAGTACCCATCCAAAAGAGAAAACCTCTATGAGCCGACTACCATTTGCAAAATCTGCTCCATAGAAGGCAACGGATAATGATCTTTCAAAGATGCTTTGTTCAGATCCTTGAAATCAACACATAGTTTGATTTCCCATTTATTTTTTTTCCGCACCGGAACTAGATTGACAACCCAAGATGAATGCTTGATGGGAAAATAATGTTTTCCTCAATCAACTTGTTTAATTCTTTTTTCATGAGAGGCTCAATCCGTAGATTGACAGGCCTCTATTTTTTACCTAATGGGCTTGGTTGTTGGATCTAATTCAATGGTATGTTGAGCTAAATCAGGATCAAAACCTCTAAGGTCTTCATAGCTCCATGCAAAGATATTAACAAATTCTTGGAAAAGTTCTACAAAAGCATGTTTTTCTCTTGTGGAGTACATACCTTGACAATCTTAAGCAGTTTTCCTCACCAACTGAGATGGGTTCATAATCCTCACCTTTGATTGTCATGTTTTCCTTTTCTTTTTTAAGCTGATCATCAGAATTGAAAATGGATTCCAAAGTCACTAGTCCTTTGGGTAGTTTGTTTGATCTAAGTTGGACAATTTGGTCTCCATATTGCTGCTCAATTTGTCTTGATTCCTTGATGAAAACTCAACCTCCTCTTGGATGAAATTGACAATTTGTTGATCACTTTCAAACACTTTCCAATTGTGTTATTGTCTGGGACAACAGGCCTCACCACTATTCTAACATGCGGTTGTTTTCCATCCTTCTTGACACTTTTAGCAATGTCAAACTTTGCTCTCCCCATTATGGCTAATCTATCCACGGTTCATTTTCTTTCCTTGGTATGGAGCTGGATGTTGAAAGCTTCAAAATCCTCATAAGAAGGTCCCACACTCTATGCTTGTAGGCTCTTAGCAAGTCATTCTTGGCTGCATTCAGCCCTCTCACTTGGTTTACTATCAGCTCACTATCCCCAAAAGTCTGCAATTGTTTGATATTTTTATTTCTTTCCCATTGTAGGCCATGGATAAGGGATTCATACTCTGTTGAGTTGTTAGAACAACTAAACTGAAATATGAAAGAAGAGAAATACCTTACACCAACAAGAGATCTAAGCACACTACACCTCCTCTGCACTCACTCGCTCTTGATCCATCAAAGAACATCTCCGATGCCATCATCCTCCTCATTTATTGGCCTTCACAACACTAGGAATAGGTGAATTTTCCTCATGCAAACAATAGATGCCAAGATAGCTTCTTCAATCTATTTATATGGATCAAAACCATGACATTCAATTCCCCACTCATCAAGTAGCAAATATGGGATACCTTCAATTTGAGTATTTTCTTCTTGGATACTTGGGTGATCCTCTTGATAAAAAATGGTGCAATTTACATTGATGGGGTTGGGCACATAAGGCTCTATATGGTATGTGGCAATTGGTTCAGACCTTATGGTAGCCTTGGTGCCATATTTGGTTCTGAAAAGCATGTGAGACCAATCCATGGATAAGTACCCACCAATCTTAGCAGTGAAATCCCTTGAGAGGCACAAAAGAAAAAAGGGGGAAGATCAATGATGAAAATATCTATGGGATTGAGAAGTTGGGGCATGTGCATGTAATGTGAGACTTAAACCCTTGAAAACTCCAATGGTTCCCACCATGGTTCCATCTAATTGCACTACTCCTTTAGAGAGTGACTCATATTCAAGACCAAGTTGGTTTGTTATTTTTTTGGCATCATTAAACTGCTTTCCCTTGAGTCAATCATGCAATTGTGCACCAGATGATTTCCTATGATGAGAGATACATATAAAGGTGGTGGCTTCATATTCTTACTAGTTGGTCATCCTTTTTTTGAAGTGCATTAGTGAGCACAAATTTTTTTCTTCTCCTTAGATGATTCATGTGGTGTAGGAAGATCACCATGATGACTTGTAGAAAGATCTCTCTGTCTAGGAATAGCTAGAGATTCCCACATTGAGATATTCACATTGGTCCTTTTCATTTGCTCTAGAATGTTGAAAGGAGTACCCATGGATTTCTTGCAATAGAGGAGCAACATTTTCCTTTCGTGTTTGCTCAATCTGCGGATTTTTTTTGGATGGCGGAATTTCTACATTCCATGGATTTCCTTTGAGCCTACGGATTCTGATTTGTCTTGCGGAAAATCTCTTTCCCATGCAGAATTTCTTTACCATGTGGGTCCACAATGTTCCATGGGTCTGTAGTGCATTATGGGTTTACTACATTCATGGATTGCTTATTGAAGCTTAGAATCCACCCAAGTCCGTAGGTTGTCTATCTTTGGGATGTAGACTTGGTGAAGTAAGAGGTGGAATGCTTGCCTCCATTTGCCTTCTTTTGGACCTGGTGTTTGTGCTACACTTGAAGAAAGCGCTTGATTTAGCCCCTGAAGTTAATTCATTCTACAAAATTCCTCCATTTTCCAATTCACAAGTGAAACATCACTTGGCGGTTCTTGGATAGTCTCTTATGGCGGATCCACTTTTGTGGATGCATCTTGAGAGAAAGATGCATTTTGCACCATCAAAGCTTGGTTCAAAATTCCATTGGGGCAAGTTTCTTGGTTATGGGGAAGATTACAAGGGAAACACCACTCATAATCTTGCACTAAATTGTTTTGAATTGGAACCAAATCTTTGGATGAACTAGTTGCATTAGGATTGTATGGTTGAAAGGATTTACATGGGTGATTTGATTTTGATTTTGAGGAGATTGCTTGAAATGGTGGTTTATTTGGCTGAAAAGGGGCTTGTTGGGTTGGTATGGAGGTTGATAAGGTCTAAAATTTTGAGCTTGTTGCCTCTTCAAGGATACCAACTCATTTCCAAAGTTTTGCAATTGTTTCATGACTTCCTGCAACTCACTTGAAGGGCTTGTAGAGGTAGATGCTTGACTTGAACTTTGGCTTCTTAGAGGTTGGAATAGAGCTAATTCAGGTGTTTGATAAGGGGGTGGAATGTCCCTACTTTGGGAATATGGGCATTGGAGGGTCTAGGAGAAAGTTTCCCAGCCTGAATAAGACTATTTTCTGCTCTAATAACAATATCATAGGCATCAGGTAAGGTTCTACCCCCATGGATTGGATCATGACAAAGATGTCACTATTTAAAGCCCTTAAGTAATAGAAAAAAATCATATTGGGGTGTAGGTCTTACCATTTGTGGGATTCTATCCCATGTCCTCTGAAATCTGATGTTGAAATCAGTCATTAGCTCATGAGGTGCTCTCTTTTTTTGTAGTCAGTTGCTCCACCAAAGATAGATGGTCTAACTTATCTTCAAACTGATTACAGAAAGCTTCTCCTAGCTCATCCCAAGTAGAGATGGAATTCACTCTTAAGCCTTTGTACCATTGCAGGGGATTTTTCCTTTGAAAGAAGCCGCCAACAATCTGATGGCTACATTCTCTTGTGTGACATGATATACTGAGCATATGTTTGTAACATCTTTGATATGTTTTATGGGAGTTGTAGTGTTCTCTCTAGTGAAGAAAGGAACACTCTTCAAAGATGTAATTAGAATGTCATCATATTGGGCTAAAAGTAAAGGGCTTCCTCCATTGAATGTGACAAATGCTTGATTTCTTTGGTGAGCCATGAATGTGATGGGTCTTAGAACCCTAGAAGATAACAAGAAAGGCCTAGGAGGAGGAGTAGAGAACTCTATTTGGAGGTGATGGTGATCTCTGTACGGATCTACCTCTTCTTCTTCTCCTTGGTGACAACTGCAAGTAGTCAAAAGGCTCTCCATGTGTTATCCTTTGTCTTGTTTGAATCTGTCTCATGAGATAGAGACACTTTTCTACTTGAACCAAGTAGATGAAAATGCTTGGAGTCACTAGATGTGTTTTGTAGAGCCTCCAAAGGCTGATATCACCAAGATACACACCAAACTCTTAGTGAAATGACAAGAAATTCTTAATGTCCCATCAGGGCGTGCTAGAATTGTTAGAGACTAGAAGTAGCACCCTTGGTTTGATCATGGAAGATCAAATACTTCGGCTAACATGGGATTGTCTTCAAGGTGTGGGACCTTGCTCCTTGAGACAAACCTCTAGAGAAGGTTGGTTCCTTCTATCCTAGCTCAACACAAACTAACCTAAACTAATCAAAATGCAACTAAATCTAAAAACATGTAGGATCCAGGGATGAGAGAAGGGAAAAAGATGCAAAATGAAAGAATGGCGATGCACCAACACTAAGACAGGGTTTGAATCTGACCTTGAAAGACATAGAAACAATCGCATATGCAGAGATTTTAATGAAAACACAAAGTTCGAAAGACATGAATGAATAGAACTTAAGGAAAACAAGAGGGCAAACATCCACAACAAACACAAAGCATTAAGAGGGAAAAGACCATAGATGTATTGCATTCAAAATGTATTCATTCACATTTATAAAGCAGAGGTTAGAAATCTCTTGCAAAATATGAAGTTGTATAGGTTTGAAGGCAAGAAAATGCGTGGCTCAAGGCCAAGCCTGCAATTCAACAGAAAAGAGTCATTAAAACATGCCTTTGCATTTACATTTATAGAATGTGAGAAGAGAGAGAGAGTAGGAAATTCAAATTTGAACTTTCATTGAGTGAAGACAAATATTTCACCCACAGATCTTGTTGCCATTAATTTCCCAGACAGATCACCATTTTCCCCGCAACACGCCATCAAAATTCACAAGTAAGAGCATGGGCGCCGTTTAGGCATTTAAATAAGGTAGTTGAGGTGGTTGAGCGCTTTGAAACAAGCGAATAGCATTATTCCTTTGTTCCTCCCAAGTTTGTGCTATATGGCTGCTTTTAGACTTCACGTCCACAATCCGCAAGTTGCAAGATAGCAAACTGCCTCTTTCGCTTTCGCTTCCGTGGCATCCTTTCGCGAGGTTCTTGACTTGACATGCTCTTGCGGATTTTATATCGTTTTGCAGCCTTTCGAATTCCAATGTCTCCGTGGATTTTAAAAATCCATGAGACACTAACTCCCACATATCCGCGGAATTCTTTGTTTGCAATGTTGCAGATTTCCAACTCTTCACACTCAACTACCCGCACATGGCTCCTAGCACTTGCACTTTGTTGGTTGCACAAAAACTGCGAAGGCTTATCTTCTTCGTTCCACGGACTTAGAAACTTGCGGAACACTGTGTTTGGAAAACCTGCGGAACACTGGGCTAGTGTCTCGCGATTTTTAGACTTAGCTGATTCTTGGTTGACTTCTTCTGTCTCGTGGTTTGACGACATTCTCCATTGCATCGCGGCCTCCACCGAATACTTTCCTCTCCGCAGAGTTAAGAAAATGATAAAATCCATGAAACTACGTTCCCGTCTATGCCCGCGGGACTTCGGAATCCTTTGTTCCGCGAAACGCTAATATTTTCTTCCCCGCCACGGATTTTCTCATGTCTTCAACTTTGGCTTGCAAATTCGACACTTAGTCGAATTTCAATCCTTTTGCTAATGCGAACATCTTTGCGGCCTTTGAAACCTCCTTCACACCGCAGGTAGATTGCTCTTGACACCCGCAAAAGCCCTGAACTGCTAGATTTTTGTTTTGCGGATTTTGGAAATACGTGGAATGTTCAATTTTCTGCAACATTACTCTGCAGCTTTTGTACTTAACCGTTTTTGGACCTTGATGCCAAGTAGAAAGTGCCTTACTTGATGGGTCATCCAAAATAGCAAAGGGGTGCTGTTTTGGATAACAAATACTCTTAGTAAGGTTAGTGTCAGATAGTCCACTACCAGATTTATGTTTTCTGCTTTCTATAGAAAATTACAGGGCTGAACTTGGACACTTTCTTTGAAGCACAAATTCTTCAGAAGACTCACAACATAGGGGATACAACTATAACTAAAATCTACAATACCAGAGTAATCATAGCCTAACACTAAGCGAGGTAGAAATCACAAAGCATGACTAGATTCTGAGTGCAAGACGTGACCACCGTAAATACAAACAGTCCCAAGATACAGTAGTGCCATTGAAAGACTTTGTACAACATAACTCTCCAATACACCTTAAGAGACATATCCCCTTTGCCCAAGAATAGAATTCAAGGTTGATGCAATCATCTTTACATCCCTAAAATCATACATGGGGCTAAAACATCCCATTGGCAATAATAAGCTATGTTACCAAGGTTTGTCCCCTGCCCCATGTACCCTGCCTGATATGTATCCGGTACGGATACATGAGGGTACGGGTACAGATACGGATATATGTACTGGCACGCCCGTGTATATGCCGGGTATGTTTTGACATACCCGAAACATACCTGGGACGCACTGCACATATACAACATGTATCCAAGCCTAAAAATGTCTTTTAAGGCATTTAAAACAATTTTTTTTTGACTTAGTCAATGCAAAAAAACAAACCCTAACACTTAAATGAATAAAATATTAAACCCTAAACACCTCAAAAAGCTATAAAAAGCACTCACCCATTCATTTGAAATCACACAAACAATTCATTGTTGGTTTTTGCAAGTGTATGAGCAAAGAGCCAAAGAGTTGTATTAAGGCACAACATTCTTGCATCCTTAAGGAGGATTAGAAGGTGATTTTGGATAATATGAATGCAAGAACCAACCATTGGACTGACCTCTTTAGTTATCATTGGCAGGTTAGAGTCAGCCTAATTAAATAGGTCCTTCAGGAGCTCCCTATTTTATGGCCACCATCGCAACACAAAAATTAATCTCAAAGGAAATGGATGAAACACAAAGGAATATAATATTCATATATCATAGACAATGTAAAATCTTAAGTATATTGAATGTTTTGAACATTGATCATACTATATTTTTCAAGTTTTGTATTTCTTATGGACTAAAAAATGAGTATATGAATTAAAAATATATATATTTTTATTTTTATATTTTTTAATATATATGTACGGACATATCCAAGACGTATCGTACCCAAGGGTTTTTTAAAATTGACGTATCCGCGTATCGAACCCGAACCCGTACCGTACCCGTATCCTGGCAACATAGATAAGAAGCAGTGGACTGGGAGAATCAAGCACCAGAACTTAATATACTGCTAATACAAGGCCACAATGGTTTTTGAGTCTCTGACATAAACTGATACCTTGGTTAGCTAGGAAACCTGCCAAAGTGTTTTGCACCCTCAATCAGAATTACTGTAGGTCTCCAACAAGTCAAGTTCCAATTTTTCATACCAAGATGATGATCATGGATTCCCTTTGATTTTTAACTTCTTTATAGCTCTTTGAACAGCTATATGCTGGCCATATTAAAAAAATTTCTTCTTCAGCACTGTCATTTGTTTCTGTTTGATTTTAATTCATATATTTTTGACTTACCAACGAATGGTCAATTTTGCCTAGTTTTCTCTAGGAAGAAGAAATGCTGAGGCTGATTTTTTCCTACTTTGTGTAATCCTAAACTGCTTTTAGATGCAAGATATTGATGGATCATGGATGCATGCAGAAAGTTTTTAAGAGTTGTTGGAACCCATTTTAGCTTGACAAATGTTAATGTCTATTGCTAAAAACTGGTTTAGAGTAACTCAGGAATGTTGAAATCAGCCAGATTTAATAATGAAAGGAGACGTCTGAGGCAGAAGTGCTGGCTATTAGATTGAAATAAAGTGATAGAAATGCCTATATTTTATTGACCATAAATCAGACGAGAGAGAAGCAAAATACAATTTGTTTCTACCTAATTCCATGGGTGAAGTTCTTTCTGCCATAATTGCTTACATATATACACAAATAGAGGCCAAGGTGCACCTAGATATCTGACAATTGATTGCTAATTTGTTTTGTTGTCTTTATGTCTGGGGTGGGATCTTTTAGGCGTTTTATGGGTTTTGAGTGTAGTTTGTGTTTTTTCTTTTGTTTTGACATATTCAGGATACCCTGCAGTGTGGCTCATGATGTGTTATGGAATGCTAGGGGAAGTGTTGGGAAATGGCTCTGATGTACACAGTACATCAGAGTGTTTTGTGGGTGCTTTCTGGTATACATCTCTATACCGGGTACACATTCCCACTGCTGGAAGATGCATACAATGGGTGATACATATTGCTTCTTTGCATGTGATTGTTTATTCAACTAACATAAAATAAGAAGAATATGATATTTCTATAGGGTCACCTGCAATCTTCTATCCTTTACATTAATTTTTTTCGGTTAGGTCAACATTGAATAGGGGGAAATCAAATGAGGATGCCAGATGAAGAAAACTAAAAAGCGCATGAACTAAAACATCACAATATCTTCTTGTAGGAAATAAATAACACTTGCTAAGTGTTGTGCTCATATCAATAAAACTGATTCACTTTTCATTATCTTTTATTCTTGTTTTTTTACCTTCTCATGTAGTTTTGTACTATTCCAACAATGATGTTTCTGCTTCTTCTCCCTGGTGATGGATCCTGTAAAAGACTCAACACATTGGATTTAAAACTAGTATGCAGTCGTCCAGAAAAATCTTTTTTTCTCGTGTCCCTGGGTTATCCCGTTGTGGCAATCTCTCGCTTCTTTATTTAAGGTGCATTGGATAATTTTTGAATCTCTTAAGCGGATTCTCAGAGCTTGGCAGGAACCCCTTCCTAAAGGCCAAAATCTTATCCCTGTATTGTGGAATGGTATCTCTCTTCTCCGTGGAATATTTGGAGGGAAAGAAACAAAAAAATCTTCATGCAAATCAGTCAAGACAGCTCTTTTGTCTGGGAGAAGACCAAAATCAACATATCCGAAAGCCTGAAACATAAGATATCTTTGCCTCAAGATCTTTCCCCGAGTGGGAAAATAATTGTAATCATCATAAGGATGTTTCTTGCCCTAGGTTGCAGAAT
This sequence comes from Taxus wallichiana var. yunnanensis, assembly GCA_018340775.1. Taxonomy (NCBI): domain Eukaryota; kingdom Viridiplantae; phylum Streptophyta; class Pinopsida; order Cupressales; family Taxaceae; genus Taxus; species Taxus wallichiana. The sequence goes on along the minus strand of CM031235.1, from coordinate 367,389,528 downwards.
AAGAAGAAAGCTCTAAGGGATGGCCATTGGAAAAATCCCCCTCCAGGATTTGGTAAGGTGAATACGGATGGGGCTTCTAGGGGAAATCCAAGGAAAGCTGCTATGGGTGGCATTGGCAGGGATGTTGCTTGTGGGGTTCAATTCTTTTTGTTGAGAATGTTGGCTTTGCTATCAACAATCTTGCTGAGATAGAAGCTATCTATAAAGGCATGCAAGAGGCCTTGAAAATTGGATGGAATAAGATCCAAGTTGAGTCGGATTCCCAAATCATTATTTACCTGCTTTCTGATAATAGATTGGACTCCCTCCCAATTGGCGTATTGCCAAAGAGGTGTGGAAGATAAAACAACTAAAGGGAAAATTTCAGGAGGTCCAATTCAATCACATTCCTCGTGAAAGGAACAAAGTTGCTGATGGACTGGCTAATTGGGCTCTGGACAACAAGGACCTGTTATGCTATGGCATGTCCCCTCCATGGTGGTCCAACAAGCTTCAGGAGGATATCAGATATATTCTTAATCTTGATTCTCTGTCATGATTATCTCTTCTGCTTTTTTGTTGTATGATGCTCAAGCTTGGACCAATAGCTTTCAGGCAAGGCACAACTGGATATGTAATTTTGTGTTTTACATAATATAAAGTTCTGTTGTTGGGTTTTAAATAAATAAATAAATTAAAAAAAAAATAGTATGCAGTCATCCAGAAAAATCTTCCGCAATGGCATTGCTGCACATACATTCAGTTTTCCAATACACTGTTTTATCAGGTTTAAAGTCCAAATCATTCATTCCACTGTTTTCTGGAGATCAAGTACTGGAAATTGTCTCCCATAGCCTTATAGGTCATACCATCACAGCTATAACAATCCTGATTACCAGCTGAAATGAGTCAAGACACTTTCAGTCATACTGTTGGACTGTTAGAATGGAATTCAAGGTCAATTGTATTGTCTCGGTGTTAGCTCTTTAAACCACATAACTGTAACAAGAATTTGGACTATTTCAATTATATTAGAGCTTTACAATTTGTATTAATGTATGGTCACGACTCCCAACCTTAATGTTTGTTGTAAAGTCCTGCATATCCTGGCACTTGACAATCACTAGAGTATTGAAGAAAAGAGAGAGTTCAACGGTCAGAGAATCTGAGAAATCATCAAAATATTAAAATTTATTGCTTCTCCAGGAAATGAATAAATAACCATGTGGCTCTTCTTTGCCACTTGTAATTTATCTACTTATCTACACACGAATTAAGTTCATGTTAAAATTTCAGAAATTCCCTTTTTCCTTGTCTTTTTATAAGCTTTTCACTTTGTTCTAGACCATTCTCGCTGGTACAGTTGATTTCTCTTATGGTCACATTTTTGCATGCACTGTTCAGTTGCCTAAGAGGTCCACAAAATAATTATTTCTTCCCCCATTTGTGTGTAATCTTCCTTGACTTATATGTACTCCAGCTGCCCAGCATGCCTATTTCATCTTTCCAAATACACAATTTTTAAATTTACTCATTTTCTGCTAAAAATTGCTAGAAGACCAGGGATTCAAGTTCAAATGTTGTTATTCCCCTGCTTTCATGGTTGCTGTACAATATTGGCGCTTCAAGTAATAGTTCTCATAGATGCCCCCTCTGTTTGATTAAAGATGCAGCAGTTGTTGAAAATAATCAGATTATAGTTCTAGTCTCATAATCAGTAAAGAAATAGATTTGTTTTTCCTTCAGCGGAGTTAAAAAAAAGAGAGTTTTCTTATAAAAGAGTTGTAAATAGGAATGAGAAAAATAATAATTATAACTGAGTTTCCTTAGGATCTCTAATTTTCAACAAATTGTTACTAGTTCTTCTTTGAACTATGCACTAGGGATGTCATGGGAAAATGAATTGGCATGAAAAGTGTTGTCAATATCAGACTGAAAGCATCTTCGTTAAAAGGATTACTTATTTATGTATATGTTCCCTAAGGTTACACCAAGTCACCTGCAGCATGGGATGGGGATGGGGATGGGGATGTGTGGAGACTTGTTTCCTACACAACTAGCAGCCACCACCAAATCTCAGTGAACAGCACACGAAACACATGATTGTATAATAATTATATATTTACTTACACTTGGAGGAAGTTATGTAAAAATGATAACTATATAACAGGATAATCCAACAAACAAAATCAAATGTCCTTTATGCATATAGTAGAGCATTAACTCTATATACCTACAGACTGGTATTGAAAGTGCCTGGAAACAATCTGAAGAACTGCTACATATGAATTTAATGTTCCCATGGGGCATAGCTGTACTCATGTTCAAAATGTACTTTTCTAAGTTCTATTATTTGCATTTGCATTTAATTTGTTCCGACACCATTGCAGCTTGTGCAGTGTCTAAAATTTGTTCTGAATCCTATGAAACTTGTGCAGTGTCTAAAATTCAAGACAGATCAGGCTCAAGATGCAAAGAAAATGGAGAAGCTCAATAATGTTTTCTTTACACTGATGACTCGTGGTCCTGATGGTATAGTCCCAAGGATTTTTATCTTGTCTAATCTCTTTATTCTCTTTGTTTCTGGCCTCACATTTTTATCAAACATAGGAGTGGAGTCATGTTGGTCTTGAGAGTCTCTTACAATATAGTAGCTCGTAACTTCTTGTTTTGAGGATAACACTACATCAGCATCTTGAATTTATGTAATTTGTTATCGAAATGTTTCAGTTGATCCAACAGAAGAGTTAGCAAAAGAACAGGCAACTTCTCAAGCAACCAAAAAGGGCCGAGGAAGAAGACAATGATAGTGTTGAATTTGTAAAACAGACACTGTTTTACTGAATCTTATTTTGGCCTTCTTTCTAATGTTTAAATCATTATTGCATTTATAACACTTGCTGGGTCTGTGCAACAATTTAATGAAGTTTTAAAGAATGAGGAAAATGTAGTATTTTGCATTATCCGCATGGTTGCAGTTTCAACTTCCTGTTTTGTATTAGCTTTATCTTTTCTTCAAATCGGTACTGTCTCTACATGGATTTGGAATTTCTGAGCTCTGAGTCATTTACGATTGTTTGAGTAGGTAACATTAGTAATTGGAGTAGAATAATTACAGAAAGATTCAAATAGATATAACCTAAGTCACAAGGTTCGAGTTCGCGTTCATGTTCGATGAGGATAAAGTTCAGTTCAAGTTCGCCAAGGGATAAAGTTTGAGGGAAAAACATCTTTAAGTTTGAACAATTTTTTTCTATCATTTTTATTTTTTGAAAAAAATGCATAAATATGTCAGAAGGACAGAGTGGAGAGAGCTTTATATCCACTACTTTCAGTCGGTATATATAAACATTTTTAAAATAATGCAAAATTGCGTCAAAAACTTCCCATGTAAAAGTAATGGATAAAGTTCGAGTTCATGTTCGACAAGAATAAAGTTCGGCGAAATTCGAACTTTTTCTATAAAATTAAATCGAACCTTGTAACATAGGATATAACAAATCCTATATATTGTAATGTATAAATGGAAACTTACTTTTGTTTTCTATTTGAGTAATAACATCCAGAACCAGCACAAGAAACTTTTTGAAGAACAAATGATTGGTAAAGTTTGTGACGGTTCTGCATAGAAAATCATAATAAGCGCCGAGGATGAGATTACTTTTGGCACCCAAATTTATTTCAATTTTTGTTTGCTCTTAATAAACAAGGTGGATTTTATAAGAAGCCCTGAGATATTAAGAAAGTATGTTGGATCAAACATTTTACCAATCACAGGACATAGAACAAACGGAATTTTTGTTCTTACAATATTATCAGCTGTATGTTGTATCAAGCATTTTACCAATCACATGGCATAGAACATACCGAATTTTCTATTCATAAAATATTATCAGCTGTATGTTGGACCAAGCATTTTAATTTCAAAACCCTAGAGGCATTCTCACTTAAAGTGTGCTTCCAAGTCTCAAAGATGATCCCATGAACAATGAGGACAACCCTGTTTGGATTGCCTCTACCAAAACCTTATTAACATTCTCACGCGAATGCACAATGCTCTTGCAAGTCTCAAGATGATCCCACAAACAATCAGGACAACCTTGTTTGGAAGGAATGTACAATAGTTGCATTGCCCAAAATGAGTCAAATAAGGATGCTTCCCTTACCCTATCTCTATATGGTCTAGGGCATAGGGCCCCCTCTAGATAGTAGTTATAGGGGCTCGGGGAGAGAGTCTCTCGGTAGAGCATCCAGTCTATATGGTCTCCGGCATCCTTTGGTCTCGGTCCATGGTCGTGGGGCCGTAAGTATATATGAATATCCTTTTGTCTCGATCGAGTGGCCGGATAGAGTTTAGCGCCGGCCCGTAACAAGAAGAACCTGGAGAGCGCTTGCCATGACTACAGTGCGGAAATAGAAGATAAAGAAGAGCCGCGGTTCGAGATAGGATAGAGAGGGCCAACTAGAACTAGAACTATAGGCCTCTACCAATCAAGTGGGAGCGGGACCGGAGGGCCTTTAATATCATGATAAATCCATTTCTTAATTTGATTTTGTGCTAAGAAGATAAAATTGATTGATATGTCATCAATCATATCGATATAGATCGAATAGTGGTAGTAATTATACCTTTAATTAGGTAATCCTATAAGTATTGTACATGATTTTGTATTGAATCCATGGTATATTATTTTCAAGAATGCCACCACTCGGATTCGAACCGAGATGTTCTAGCACCGCTAGTTCAAGGCTAATTAATTAATATTTGATTTCAAATTTTATCATTTTTACCCCTTTGATATTCAAAATTGACCAAATTTGTTTTCCTTTTAAACTTCATTGGGATGCAATATTAGATGTTTGTATATTCAAGGACTTCTTGCATTAATTGTGCAGCTTGAAACGTCGATCCTCATGTACTCTTCATTCAATCAATTTGCAAGTCTTGGTTTCCTAATGTATATTGTTGATTAGGTTGTTATGTTATAGTATTTAGGCATATTTTAAAATGCAACAAAAAGGTAATGTAACAATTTTAATGTTTATAATAAATGTTTGTCCGTAGGGGAAATTTGATGTTAAAAATATTAGTCCTTATTTAGTGAATGTGTCTTTTTCTTATTTCAAGATGTTTATTTGATTAAGCTTATTTTATATTTTGTCAAATTCAACTCCACGAGTTTTAATATAGTCACAATATAAGTATGTTGGTTTTGGTTTCTTTATTTTCTCCATTAACATTTTATTTAGAATAATGTTCTTTGTTTTTGATTGATAGAAATGGAGTTTTTAATCAGTCCCCTACACTTAAAGTACTAAGAAGTAAAATCAAAATAGGAGATCTACCAACGGTGTTCATAGGTTTCAACTGCCCAATTGATCATCTATTCATTTTTAATGAAGTTACATATTACTATTGCCATAATTAACTGTTGTAACCCAACTCAATATTGAAAAAGAAGAATCGGAAGATGTATAGATATGAGGAAAACCCCTTCACACGAAAACACTACAAGTCTCAACCTAGAAATAGAACCTACTTATATCAATTGTACAGACCTTTGTGTCATTGTTCAAGTCCTTCAAAATGGCTTTCACATCAATTGTCAACATTCAACATTTTTATCCGTATTCCAAAAAAATAGCATACCAAATACATAAAAACTAGGGATATCATATGAGACCACTACCAAGAAATTTAAATCATAGATTACCATATTTTGAAAACACTAGAAATACATTTAAATTAGGGATATCATATGGGGGCATTGCCACCCAAGTTATACCACAAATTGCCAATGTTCAAAAATGCTAGAAAGGAGGCCACCACATTTGACTTGGCATAGACATCGTGTCACTAATGTCAGGGATGGAAGGCCACCACTAATTAGTTCTCATTGAGTGAGGTTGAAGCCTCCTCCTTTTCGTATGCCAAATAAACATTATTGGCATCCCTTGAATCTAGTTCATGAAAGGTGAGATGGTTGGCACATGGGGAAGACTCGATCCTTGGTTCTTCCCTTGTGTTGGGAGCTTTTAGAGATAAACACATCTTAACTCCGGTGTTCATGAACTATAATATGTGTAGGTGATTGGTACATGGCCTTCAATTGCCTCATAACGTGGAAATGCACAGAAGCGAGTCATAGTGAGGATCCCCTCACACGGAACCACTTTCAATTTCTTGACATATTGACAAACATCATTGTAGTGGGCTTTCATGGCTTCTAGTTTGTTACAAGTCACTTAAATTTCCTTCTAGAGTACAACAATCTCCTCCTTTACACTTGGTTGCTTCTCCTCTTATTTTTTATCACGTGTTGGTATGAAATTCCACTATCTCCCTTGAGCACTCAACACAAGATCCACTTATATAGTGCTTCCTTGTTCCCTAACAATGCTAACTTGACTTGAACCTATTCTTCTAATGGTTGCATGTGATTCGCAACTCCCTAGTATTCTCAACACCATCCGCCCTCACGACATCATAATTCATAACAATCGTATCAAAATGTCCTTTGCAATGAAGGATCGTTTCAACTTCCTACAAGGGACATCATGCAATAGCAATGCATGACATTGTCTTCCACGTCTACAAGAACACTCAAAATGCATAACCGATGGGTGAAATGGCTAGAGGAGGATGCATGAAGTACTAAGAAAGGACGGCAATGCGGGGTAAATAATGGGAGTGGCTATATACATGGAATCTAGACCATATGCCATATTATCCTGTATTGATTGAGAGTCTACATGACAAAATACACCATCTACACTATGTTAGCATATCGGTGAAGTTTGTGCATGAAAGTCTCACCTAGGACTCATAGAGAACACCGAAAATCTAATTATAAGAGAATTGCAAAGATTTGACATGAATGCAAAACATGCCATGAACAAATATAGAATACTAAAACAAAATTAAGCAACAAACAATCATCAAAACACTTAGATTGCAAATAAAATCACCAATGTCTCATGATCCTATTATAAACATGTGCTACATGCTATAAGGTACACCACCCGAAGAAATACATGGTTATCTACCCTTGATAAAGGTCTTTTGTTGCACACAATCTACAATAGTCAATAAAGTCCTAACAACTCTTCAAAAAGTCCTCGAGTCGAAAAGTGTCAAAATTTGAGGAACAAGGAGGTAAATATAGAATTCACGGACAACATGGCATAATCAATTCTTGCACGGATATTACTTAGATTCACTCATGGATTCGTTTGAGTTGCATTCTTGTCTCTTAGTTGGCTCACACTCACTAGTTTCTAGAATATTCCCTTGCTCTCTCAATCGCCTACATGATCCCCGAAAATTTGCTACCTTGTCAATAATGCATTGACATGTGTCAAAACGTCTATTTTTGTGATGTCCAATCATCTTGCTCCACATGTTTCATTCCCATGTGTATGATGAAAGCAATTAGTGGATGCACATTTTAGGAGTTCAACCTTTCCCTACACTAATTATCTTGTCTATCCTCATATAACATTTCTTGCATTCCTTTCTTAGGTAGAAGATTTTTACAAGGTTAGTAGCTCAAGTGTTTTTCCTGCAGTTCTATTTTTAGTATTTCCAAACCTCCCAAAGCATGGTTTTAACATCATTTTTCTCTCCTTGCACTTCCTTTATGGCTTCTTCAACCGCCTCCAAATTATCTAGTTGTTTCTCCACACTTTCCTTAATTTTCTTACATTTTCCCTCCAATGCAGCTAATTTCTTCACCAAATTTTTCTTCTGTGAAAAATATTTTGTTTTGAAGTCTTTAAATTCTTGAATCATCATGTCCATTTTCTTCTACAATTCTTTAGCAAATACTTGTACCTTGACCATAATCATTTCATTTTCATCAACATCCTTGGTGTTGGACGCCTTGTTTGATGTCACTTCTTCTACCTCTTGGTCGTCAACTAATTCTCGCACGAGATCAAGATGAGAATATACTCCTTCCACTTTTCTACATGCCTCCCTAAGTGTTTCTTCATTTGTACACATTCTGCGTCTACCTCTTCCATCACTTTCAACACAATGTTAAGTTTCTCTATGTAGGTCTTCCTCCCTTGTACCTTTGCACCAAATTTTGAACATATGCATTCAACTAATCCAATGAATTCATCGTGTCCATGCATATCTCTTAAACCGTTTGCAAGTGATTTTCCGACCATATCAACCATACCTTGCTTCCATTGTGCAAGAGCGTTGAGTGCTTTGGTTTCATTCTCCTTTGTGTGTTGTCCTAAAATTTTAACTTGAAAAAAAAAAACAATTTTTTTGGAACTTTTCAAATAATACATTCAAACTATTGGGCCGATTGTGCAAATGAATTTGAGGTCCGACATAGTGAATACTCATGAATGAATTTGATTCAAATAATGACATTTAGACTAAATAGTGGCTTGGACATGATTGATCTTGCATATGATTTGATTACATCATCACCTCTCCCTAAAATCAATTGGTCTAAGAGAGATGATACATCACTTGAAGACAAAATTCAACAAGTGATCAAGAGAAGTCTCGCTTGGTATGAGAGAGAATTGGTGAAATGTACTACAAATGAAATAAACACACATGAAATTCATAGGTTAGTCAACCAAAATGTGAAGAAAATTTCAAAGTTTCATTCAATCATCCTCTCATCTCGCCACACAAGCTTAATCACATACTCAAACAAGTAAAAAACAATGGAAACCAAGGTCAACTCACAGTCTTCCTTATGTGACTAGTGAACTTGAATGGAGGAAAGAAGCCAATGAAGGAAGGAACATGTTTATGGGATCTCACAATCAAGTCAACATTCATCAACTCACACTAATTCAGGTTCTCAAGGGTTGATTAAGAACACCACTCTACAGTTTGTGGTATTAGATTAGGTGCAAGTTCTAGTGATTCAAATCTCCAACTCACATGAGCCTTTGATCCTAGAGATATCTCATAACCTCCTCCCATACATCATGAAGATGTTTTGGCAACTCCTCATCCTCAACATGAAGAATCCATTTAGGCCCCACTTGAATTTGAGTATTGCCACCAACATAGGAGCAATTCCCACCCAATGCAAGAATTCTATGTGGTGAGTTGATTGAAGAAGTACCCTCTTAGCTACACAAAGAAATCAAGAAGAGGAAAAGAATCATCAAACCCATCACAATTGACCTTGAAGCTATTGCATCAATGACAAATTCTTTCACTCCCAAGAAGCCCAAGGTCATTTCCAAAGTTGCAATCAACGAGCATGGAATTCTAGTATGCCGACATAAAAGCACCAATTATTGATAAGGACAAGAGGAAATGACTGTTGCCAATTACGAAGTCTCTAGAGTAATTCTTGGCAAATCAACTATGGAAAGTGATGTTGCTCATGCTCGAGAATCTATTGATATAGTTTTACGATGGATGGAAAAGTACAAATCTCAAAAATCCATCTCAAGGAAGAAAATCGACAGTTAATAACATATGTACAACACCTCATCAATCTGATTTCGTATTATGCTATTTAAGTTCCTACCGCAATATCAGTACCAGATCAAGAGACCCTCATATTGTCTAAAGAAATAAATAATATGGGTCATGTAACCAAATCATGGATCGGGAATGTTCTTATATAGGGTTTACGAGTCATTGACGAAGCTATGAGAATCTACGATAAGGTTCATACTTATCTAGATTCAATTCTGCATTTCAAAGAGTCTCTCAGATCATGATGACCACTCTTGACAAGATTTCTCCCGACATACGAGAACTTGCACAAATGGAATTTTCATCTCTTGTCACCGAAGGAATTCTAGATTTCAAACACCGTGGGCTTCACATTGAATGGTTGAATTTTTCCAAATTTAGGAAAATGGTGCTCGATGATGTCAAAGTACAATTTGATGATGTAAAATACAAAGGAGAATCGATCATGTGTGCAATCTAGGAATTCATTAAGGAAATTCTTGCAATTTCATTGACGAGCACAATCAAAGGAGCTCTATGCAATCTCTCAAAGAACAATTGACCAATCTAGTCAAGAATCAGTATTCTTCCTCGACAAATTTCAGTATCGATTCTCTTGACAAACTCATCAAAATCTGAAGTCTGTTTTTGCCAACATGGAAGATAAAATGGTGGAGTTTCATATGGTTCTTGGTAGGATTTTGGAAATGCAAGTCATCTGTGAGACTTGCCTTTCTCCTCATTGCTTCCCGATGAGTCAATAATGATGGAATCACTAGAGAAATTCAAGAAATTCAAAATGGCGAGATGCTTGGACCCAAGATTTTCAAAATAATGTTTCAATGCTATGATGAGGTTGTCCTTGGTGATCAATGAGTTCATTTCTCATACGATTGAGATAGGTGGACTCTTGACCCAATGAACAAGGCACTAATTTTAGGTGTCATGTTATAGTCCGTGTGTGTGCCATGTCACTTTTGGCAGAGTCCACATGTACCCACTTAATTGAAATATTTGTAATACTTTATTAAGTCACTCGAGTCATAAAGTTATTTTAATAAAGTGACTTTATTTTATTAAAATAAAGATAATTAATTAAAGTGACTTAATTATGTCCTAATATGATGTCATAAAAACCCTAACTACTTTGTAACCAACTTTTGGGTTATAAAAGGAAGTTAGAGATCATTTGTAAAGGACTTTTGGAGAAAGGAGAAAATACTTTTGTGGAGAGATAATGAGAAACGTGTTCTTGTGTAAAGAGAAATAAAGAAGCATTTATGGAGAACTTTGTGTCTTATGTTTCTTTCTTTCTTTAGCATTTATTACTCTTATGTTTAATAAATGTGAAGGCTCTTGCTCTCTATGGATTTCACATCTTTGATTCAATTATCACTTATTATGTTAGTTTCTAAAGTGCATTCAAGCTTATGATCTGTGTTTGCTTAATCTTGCATGCACCCTCTTTATTCACTTCTTCATCCACTTTCTATATCGCTTCTCCTTCTCTTATCTATTTCCTTTCTTCCCAAAAACCCAAAACCCCAAAAATACAATTTTGAATGTATATTTGTATATACCTTTTTGGTTTTCAATAAGGGCAACCTCACCCATCATTGAGGAGGGACTTTGTCCCCTTACATCGTTATCATAATTTTTCATGCTTGCAAAAGTATATGCCAACACATGCTTAGTTCCCTCTCTTAGCCTTTTCTCAAGTATTTATGCATCAACACTCATATGTACATGGTCAACCAATATCTTGATGAGTGCACAACCACCATGCTTACTTCCTTTATCACTTGGTCACCATCATGAATCATCAATTTCCCCACCCTTCACTAGGCACTTTAAAACAATGGTCTAATTGCGCAGTTTTCCTAGCAAGTTCTCAAAATCTCCTTGCATTGTAGATCCATTTGGAAGTATTTTTCACTTCCCCTAAATGAGAAAGAAAACATATATGCTATGATTGGGTGTTCTCACTCTACGACATAAAGTGTTAATAACGTCAATGTTTGAGTCAAATTTGCATTGTAAATCGACATTTAAAAGGATTTTTAGACATGTTTCTACCGAGAAATCATGTTGAAATTTGTGGCGCAGATGTGATGCAAATTTTTCACAAATAGACATTTATAAATGTGTCAATTTTGTGTAAGGTTTGCACCATTTTAGCACCTACTTTGCACCAAATTTGCACCTCTGTTATGTGGTGCAAACCTTGATGACGCTTTTTTAAAAAAATACATATTTATTTTACTAATTATTATATTGTATTGCTTTCTATTTTTTAATGTGAATATATTATTTGAAATTGAATTTATTTTATAATTGACTTGTCGGTGATATTTTATGTCACTTTGGTTATTTTATTGATTTTAATGACCCGGCCCGTGAAAGTGGCATAAAATTCCCTAACCATGGAGATATCACCTATCACCTATTGACATGGTGATCTTCCTCTACATTTGAGAGGGGCATCTCCCTCATATGATGTGAGTTTTTGGGTTTTTAGGATACTTTTAACCAGAAAGAACCGAAGGGCTAGAAAAGAGAAGAATGGAGAAAATAGAGAGGAGAGAAGATGGAAGGGAGAAGTCCACGACAGGCTAAACACATAGGGATGTTAGGACAACTCAAGGATAATCAAAAAATAGGGGAAACCCTCTTTCTCACATGAGGAAAAGAACATGGGCAACATCTGTGGAGAGAACAAGAAACACCTAGAAGCACAAAGTCTTCACCATTCATGGATTACTAATGTATGTCACAAAGTACACTTGCACAGATATGCAATACAAAGCCTGCAAATCTTAGCATCACTTGTAATACAAATGAATGGAAAGGTGGAAAAATCCAACCATAAATAACTAAGCATGATTTTGTGATTGGAAAACATCCACACCATAAGATGAATTCTTCTTCCAATACTCATATCCTTTATTCATGAAGTATGAAAATACATTGTACACACAAAGTTGCAGCAACTCTCTTCATAGCTAAGAGAGGAAAAAAGAGAATCCTTTTTACAATTAAGCTCACACCTTTTATATGAATTTACAATTAAATTTTCATGTTCTAGGTGACTTTTCAAACTTAAAGTGTAATCCCAACAAAGAAATAGAAACTCTAAATGACTTAATTAACATTTACAAAAGTGATTTCACAATGGAGAAATAGAATGTTGGGGAAGAAGACAAAATCTATGATTGTGATCGATTTAGTCATTTGTTAGCGCAAAGAATCTACTCCATTGAAGCATATTTTAACTCAATTTGACTTCAACATATCCTTGTCCATGTCAGACCGATTTCTAGTACAAATGCTCCTTTTAGCCTTGGAAATTGGGTGACCACTATTACCTTCATTGGTAGTGAGAACAAGGTCAAAAATAAATTTTGCCACAAATTATCTTTAAAATGATTCCAAACCATACTATAATGATCCTCCCATGATAATAAATGTGTGGACAAAATTTTATGAAGCATTGACACGTGAAAATTGGGTTATGCCTAAAACATTTTTTCCTCTATGTGCATGAAACAATACTTGGAAGATGGTTTCTCCAAAGGACAAAAAAGTTGTCTTAGAGCTATGAACCTCTTACAACATGACTTTGGTTCCAATATATTTCCATGGAACTCAATGGTGCTAAAATCGAGCTCGTATGTGAATTTTTTGACCATGGAAACATTGACGATCTTTCCATGGTTACATTTGAGAACAACCTCTCCATAAGAGAAAATTCACAAGGAAAGGAATGTGAGAAATGTGTTTCATAATGCAAAAACTTCAAATAATTGTCTTTATCTCAATTAAATCCTCTGAGAAATGATTTCAAGAGAAAATGGGAGCAATGTGTAGCAATTTTCAATTGGATTCTCTCGTGAAAATTTGGTGACAATCCTCCTTACCAAATGGGAGTTATGAGCATTTTATTCTTTGGAGGACATGTGGAAGCCATGAAAGTGCAAGTTTAGAGATTCAAGAACACAAAAATTCATTGGAAGCAAAGGAGGAAGTCAATTCTTGTTTTACCCTTCATTGTTGGGGAATTTGCATGGGGATGCTTGTGAGATGCAATTACACTTGAAAGAGGGAGAAAAATTGAAGTTTCTTGAATTTTTCAATGGAGATGGCATAATATGGTGAAAAACATAGTTATAAATATCTACTAAAATATTCTACCTCACTATGCAAGATATGGATAAAATGAAAGGTGTTTTCAAGAGGAAGATATGCTAAAAATTTCAAGTCATTTGGTCTGTTGAGTCACCTGGGAAAAACAAAATGATTTTAGCAAAGCTAGAGAAAAATGGTTTTCATTGCTGGAAAATAATTTCCCACATTACAAATAAACCATTTTATCATTCAACACAAGGTTTGGCTCTTCTTAAAGGCATTTTCAAATGGAGCATTTTGGCAAAAATTCGTGATTTTTCCTCCATGAAATCAACAAGGGTGAGAAAAATGATTTCTTGACAAACTAGGGCACATGAAGCTAGTTTTAATGGATTCATGCAGAAAAAAATAATGTCATGTTGTATTTTCCCCTTGCAATTTTTCTTTTTTTTTTTGGGGAGATTTGGAGGGAAAGATAAAGTTTTAAAAATCACTTAAGTGGGATGGAGATTTGGAAGGGAGATTTAAAAAATGCACCACAATCAAATGAGGGCGCACTTTTGGAATACTTCATGTATTTTAAATCTCTAGCCACAAATGCATGAAGGCCTCCAAAACTATGCATATGTCTAGAAGGGAGTGTGAAGTTGGGAAACATGAAGGGAGGAGCAAATTTTGACTTTTGGTAAAAAAAACCCATCCAATAGGAAGCAGTTCACTTTTGGAAGAGATAATGAAAATTTAAATTGCAAACAAATGCATAGATCCTCCCAAAATGCCACACCAATCATATCATTTCACCTAAACTTCTTGATGTCATCACCCTAATAGAGAAACATAACAAAAGTGACTTTTCATTCACCGTGAGTGAAAATGCGAGTTTACTAGGCATATAAATATGATTTGAATGTAAACCCCTCAAAAACTCCAATTCAACCACTTTCAAGAGCTGAAAATACATCTTTTTTTAATTTTTAACCAACTCACTCTTTTAGTGTAAGAAGGGGTAACAATGAGTTAAACTACCGCAAGAACCGAAGAGGAATTGGAGAATAACCAATTCTTGTTCCATGAGAGGATTCCATGAGATTTCATTTGACCAATAGTTTTCCTTTTTAATCCACTTAGATCTCCCAGAATGTCCAATTACATATGACATTTCTCTGGAGACCAAAAACACCTTCTTTAAAAACGTGCAAGGAGTGAATGGGTTCCTAAGAATAACACAAAGCTTCCAAAATTTGACTCGAACCATACTAACATGAAATGAACTATGAAACCTTTCTAATGACTACAATCGGGATTCTTGAAACCACACCGAAACTCACCCGCCATTGCTCATAAGTTGACACTTACAAAAGGCTAAAATTTGCAATTTTGATCAAACTACTAAAAGAGGCAATTTTTCTTTGGATTTTGAAGTAAAATGCCGACATTTTACATGCCAAAAATTGGCTTTGACTTGGGGACTTATCTTGGGTTGGACATAGTACAAACAAGTTAAACATAACACCGTAATCTCACAACATTAAGCAGCCTAGTGCCTTATCCCTTATGTAGAATAGAGTCACTTGTAAGGAGAGATTAAGAAATAATTGTATGAGAGACTTTTTACGTTGCATTTATTGAACACACACACACCACACACCACACAATAGAAAAAATAGGAAATATTAATAAGTGGAAAGAAGAGGGCACAAATGTTATGCAAACTTATTAATCGGCAGAGAAAAGTAGGTGCCCCTATGATAGAGCTGATTGGAATCATGGACTTGGGATATACATAATGAATTCAATTGACATGGAGAGGAAATGAGCTTGATGAACTTGTGGAACTTTCTACTGAGAATATGGATGAAAATTAGAACTGAATTCATCACTTCATAGTGAACAATGAACTCCTCTCGAGTTGGATAATTACTTTGGCCTTTGTTCAAAAATTGTGGCCCTTTTTGGTCCCAGAGAAAACATTGTTGTAGATGAAGATTTATCATTGAATCTTGTATGATTCTCGCTTCTCAAGTTTTATAGCATGCACACTGGAAATATTGTTCAATTCTTAATTGTCTATTGAAATGTATATGGGAAAAATAAATGCATGATTGAATGAATCACCTTTCTCATCATGAATTTCAACTATTACAATTTTTCTTGTTTAACAAGTGGTGATGATTGGGAAAAATTTTCCTTCCTTTACAAATTAAACTTTTTGCTTTCAAATTTATCAGACCATGATATTTGTGAAGAGAAATATTATCTAATCTAATTTGATAGTTTCCAACCAAACCTTCATCTTCTTGTGTATCTTCAACGATGTGAAATGAATTAGAATCCATAACAACTACTTCAGCACCATTTTCTGTTTGGTCCAAATTATCAACTTACTTTTGCTAGGATATGATTGATAGAGGAACATCATATTCTATAGATTCACAAAAGAAATCGTCATAATCAAGGATATCAAGCCAATTTCTTGGCACACAAACCTCATGAAACACCAGGTCTTCTTCCTCCTCATCTTCACATTGCACAAAATGAACTCTTGTAGCTTCTTCACTTTGTGGTTCCATCAATTGTTCTTCTACCAAATTAATTACTCTTAGGTTTGTAAAATTGAAACTATCATACATGCTGAATTAATTTTCCCTCTTCTCATGGAAAGTATGACAAACTTGACCCAAACATTGTTCTTGGAGAGTTTTTTTTCGTTGAACTTCTTCCTTATTTCTTGCAAGTTGGGATATTTCATTTTATACACTTGAGACACATGAATGGGCTCTGGAACTTTCTTCTTTATCATGCCCGATAGGATTATATGGTCTTCAAGTACAACTAACTCGTATTGTGTAGTTTCCAAATTATGTACATTTCTCCCTTTAGTAGAAATTATATTTCCATGTGCGAGATAAGTGAAGAAAATACACAAGTGATTATCATCACTTGGCTTACTAAAAAGTGGGATTAATGCCAACAACTTGTTGAAATGAGCCACAAATTATTTTATCTTTTGATGCTCATTTTTATTGATTTGGAAGAATTGAATCAATGAGGCACATTCATCCACATGTCACTTGAATATTTTCAAAAGCATCATTTGCATATCATCCCAATTAGTGATGCATTCATGCTCTAAAAATTTGAACCATTTAGTGCAACTCTAGTAAGGCTTTCAACAAACAACCTCACAAATATGTCTTCTTTGTAAACTTTCAAAAATGGTGCCTATGTAATTGTGAAAGTTTGAATGTGAACAACTCGTATTTTGAGAATATTCTAGAAAATGTGGGAAATTATTTCCTTAAGCCTAAGAGTAGTTTATTCATTTGATCGAAATCTAAAGGCCCAATATATCTTCCCATGAGAGTGATGGCTCCAATGCCACGATACCAATCCAATGTATAAGATATTTTTAGAGTCACCAAATTCCTTTATTCTTTAGGGGAACTTCCTAGATATGGGAATAAGATAGAATGGTCAAGTCATTACCCAATAGATTCTCCATTTATTTAATGATATTTTATGTCACTTTGGTTATTTTATCGATTTCAATGATCCATCCCATGGCATAAAACTCCCTAACCATGGAGAGGTCACCTATCACCATTGACAAGGTGATCTTCCTTTGCATTTGATAAGGGTAGTTCCCTCGTATGATGTGAGTATTTTTGAGTTTTTTGGATTATTTAAACCAAAAGGTACATAAAAGGTGAAAAAAAATATAAGATTGGAGAAAATAAAGATGAAAGAAGATGGAAGGGAGGATCCCATGACATGCTAAACATAGAGGGATGTTAGGAAAAATCAGAGATAATCACAAAATAGGGGGAACCCTCTTTCTGACATGAGGAAAATAACATGGGAAATAGCTGCAAAGAGAACAAGAAAAACCTTGAAGAACACAATCTTCATCATTTCTGGATTACTAATGTATGTCACAAAGTACACCTGCATAGATATGTACTATAAATCATGTAAATCTTAGTATCACTTGTAATACAAAATGAAGAAAGGTGGATATAATCTAACCACAAATAACTAAACATGATTTCATGATTAGAAAACATCCATGCCATAAGATGAATTCTTCTTCCAATACTCATATCATTTATTCATTAAGTATGAAAATGCATTTTACACACAAATTTGCAACAACTCTCTTCATAGCTAAGAGAGGAAAAAAGAGAATCCTTTTACAATTGAGATCAATCCTTTTATACATATTTACAAATGAATCTTCATATTTTGGGTGACTTTTCAACTTAAAGTGAAATCCCAATGAAGAAATAAAAACTCTAAGTGACTTAAGTAACTTTTACAAAAGTGATTTCAAATGGAGAAATAGAATGCTAGGGAAGAACAAAGAAGCTATGATTACTATCGATACAATATTATATGACACCAAGAATCTATTTGACGGAAGCATGTTTTAACTCAAATTTATCTCCAACATATCCTTGTCCATGTCGGACTAACTTCTTGTAACAATCCTCCCTTACAACTACTAGAAACCGGGTGATCATTGTTGCCTTCACTGTTGGTGAGAACAAGGTCAAAACTATTTTTTTCTAAAAACATCTTTAAAATGCTTCCAAACCATACTATAAGGATCCTTTCTTGAAAAGAAATGTGTGGAATTTTATTTATGAAGGTTTGATGCATGGAAATTGAGTTATGCTTAGAATAATTTTTCCTCCATGTGGATGAAACAACAATTGGATGAGGGTTTCTCCAAAGGACACAATTTTTTTCTTAGAGCTCTAAAACCTCTTAAAGCATGACCTTGGTTCCAATATATTTCCATGGAACCCAATGGTGTAAAAAGCGAGGCTGTATGCTGCGAGAAGTTATGAGCCCGACAACACCGGTGACCATTCCACGGTTGAATTTGAGAACACCTTCCTTGGAAGAGATAATTTGCAAAGAGAGGAAGGTGAGAAATGTGTTTTATTATGCCAACACAAGAAATAAAACTCTTTATCTCAATTAAATCCTCAAGGAAATGATTTTGATAGAAAAAGGGAGCAATGTGTAACAAAATTCAATTAGAGTTACTCGATGAAATTTTGTGGTAGTCCTCCTTACCAAATGGGAGTTATGATGTGTGAAAGCCATGAAAGTGAAAGTTTAGAGATTTAGGAACACAAAGAATTCTTTGGAAGAAAAATATGAATTCAATTCCTATTTTTTCCTTCATTGTTAGGGAATTTTCATGGGGGTGCTTGTGACATGCAATTACACTTGAGAGAGGGAGCAACATTGAAGTTTTTGAATTTGTCAATGGAGATGGAAGAATATGATGAAAAATACAGTCATCCACATATAATAAAATACTCTACCTCACTATGCAAAATATGGATCAAATGAAATTTGTTTTCAATAGGAAGCTATATTCCAAATTTCAAGCCATTTGGTTCGTTGAGCCATTGGGAAAAAATAAAGTGATTTTTGGAAAGATAGAGCAAAAATGGTTTTCATAGATAGAAACCACTTTCCCAAATTAAAAATAAACTATGTTATCATTCAATACAAGGTTTGGATCTTCTTAAAAATGTTTTCAAATTGAGCATTTTGGAATAATTTCATGATTTTTCTTCCATGGAATCAATGGGGGTGAGTAACATTATTTCTTAACATGCTAGGGAATGGAGCTGGTTTTAATTGATTCATGGAGAAATAACATGTTATGTTTTCACCTTGCACTTTTTCCATTTTTCTATTGGGGTAATTTGGAGGAAAGAGAAGGTTTTAAAAATCACTTAATGGGGATGGCGATTTAGAAGGGAGATTGCAAAACTCAAATGCAAAGTGAAATGCATGGAGCAATTCAAAAATGCACCACAATCAGATGAGGGCCCACTTTTGGAATACTTTATGCATTTCAAATATCCATCCATAGGTGCGTGAAGGCCTCCAAAAATGTGCATATTCCTAAAAGGGCATGTAAAGGGGGAAACATGAAGGGAGGAACAAGTTTTGACTTTTGGTCAACAAAAACCCATCCAATAGGAAGGAGGTGCACTTTTGGAATGGATAATGAAAACTTAAAATGTAAAACAAATGTATAGATCCTCTCAAAGGGCCACACCAATTAGATCATTTCACTTAAACTTGTTGATGTCATCACCTAAACGAAGAAACATAACAAAAAGTGGCTTTTCATGCCCCCTTAGTGAAAATGTGAGTTTACTAGGCATATAATATATGATTTTGAATGTAAAACACCCAAAAATACATTTCAACCACTTTAAGAGCTGAAAAATACCTCATTTTTGATTTTTATCCAACTCACCCTTTTAGTGTAAGAAGGGGAAACAATGGTTGAGCTACTATAGGGAATCAAGAGGAATTGGAGAAAAACCAATTCTTGGGACATGAAGAGGATTCCATGAATAATTTGATCAATTTTTTTCCTTTTTAATCCACCAAGATATCTCGAAATGTCCAGTTGAAGATGACCTTTCTCTGGAGACCAAAAACACCTTCTTCACAAAAAGTGCTAGGAGTGAATGGGTTCTTAAGGCCAGTCCAAAGCTTCCAAAATCTAATTTGAACCATACTAACATGACGTAAACTTTGAAACCTTCCAATTACTGCAATCATAACTTATGAAACCACATGGAACTCACTTGACACTTCAGGAAGTTGATACTTACGAAAGGGTAAAATTTACAATTTTGACCAAAACTCCTAAAAGTGGTGAAATTTTCTTTGGGGTTGTCGAGTAAATTGCCTAGACATTTTACATGAAAACATGAATATATATATATATATATATATATATATATATATATATATATATATATATACATACATACATACATACATACATACATACATACATACATACATACACATACATACATACATACATACATACATATATATATACATACAGACATACATATATATATAGAGAGAGAGAGATAGAGAGAGAGAGAGAGAGAGAGAGAGAGAGATAGAGAGAGAGAGAGATATAGAGAGAGAGAGAGAGAGAGAGAGAGAGAGAGAGAGTTAGAGATTAGAATTATATATATTATATTACATTATTGTATATTGTATTGAAGGTTCGCACTATAAAACAAAATAAGTTTATTAAAAACTTAGCAAAAATATCATAATATGGTTTGCATATGAAAATTACAATAAATAAAAAACATAAAACACAATATTTATATTGTAATTCTTTTTATAAAACAATGTATAATACATTACATTTGGAAATTACAAAAAGAGACCAATTCCCTTTTTAATTATAAAACAAATCAATATGTTCTCAGTGTTAGCCCTCCTTCTTCGTGCAATACCCTTTTGATTGATTTTTCTCCCTACTTCCTCTTCTAACTCTATTTGTCTATCGACATGTAAATATGTAATGATAAAAATTACAATTGTTTGAATTTAAAATTTATGTAACTCAAACTAATTAAATAACATGTATTTTCAACACAAATCCATTCTCATTGGCTTACTTGATGAATTCTACGTTGACTCCCAACCCATTGATTTTAATGTTGCTTTCACATGTTTTGTTCATAAGTCTATTATAATGGGTTTCCTACAAAAATAGTGAAATGAAAAAATATGAGTATTTATAATTTGTGTAAGAGAATTTCAATAGTGAAATAAAATTGTATAATAACTTATATTACACTAAAAATTTGTTTACTAACTCCACTAAACCTGTATCCTGTCCCATTTTATGGGTCACCTATCCTCCTTTTCTTATTCGTGTTTCGTAACCTAATAGCTGGTTACTTTTCCTCCCTACATTAATTATAATATTTGTTAAATATTTAATTAATTAATTTTTTTAGATATTATAAATTTATTTAAATAACAAGTATCCTTATTATTATCCTCTCGAGCTATTTGTTACAAAGGACATTCTAATATTCTTCAACTACATTGGGCGGTCGAAGAAGTCTCCTCTCTGCATTAGTGTTTCCTTCATATTTTAGTTGCATAGTATAGATATAAAAATAATTAGTAAAAGAGTATGAATTTTTAAATGTGTTATTTACACAATAAAATTACCCTAATATGCCTCTTAATTCTCCTAAACCCATGTGCTGAATTTTTTTATTAATCTTGTTTTATAGTGCACAACCCAAAATCACATTGAGTTAAATCAATTAGCCTCTTGCACTTTTCTTCTAGGATTTCATTCCACTCTATGTGAAAATATGATTTAAATATGTTACACACTTGATTAATAATTCTTTTTGGAAATACCTGAAACCCAAAAATTAAAAAAGTTTAAAATATCATATTTTCTAAATATTAATAAAACAAAGAATGGCATGTGATAGTGTCATCTAATAACATATAATGTGGTTTTGAATCCTGCATCTTTAAACATGAGTAGGAGAACCGAGTGGGAGAATTTTTTTGAATCTTGTATCTGAACGCAAGGAAGGAGATGGGGATGGTGACATGAAGGATTCTCTTGGATTGGAAAGGAACAGGGAGGTGAAGGCCCCAAGGCCACGTGGGTAGGTGTAGCTTCCACGCAAAATCCTAGCCCAGAAAAAGGAATCACTCAAGCAATAATCAAACATCATAGATATGAAAATGGGCACCATTTCATAGTTCCAAATGTGGTCATTGAGAAAGCAATGCACTGAACTAAACTAGCTTTGATAAGGAAAGTTCATGGGCCAAGACCTAATGTGGATGTTATCTAGATATGGGGTTATAGGAAGTGGAAGCCTAGAGGAAATATGGAAATCACTTTAATGAAAAAGGGATTCTTCGTTATCTAGTTTAATATCCTAGAAGACTACACTCATGCTTTGATAGATGGCCCATGGTTCTTGGGAAACATGGGCTTATTTCTCATGAGATGGTCTCAACATTTGATCCTAGATAAAGAAAACATAAATGTGATGCCACTTATGGATAAGGCTACTTAGGTTGCCTCTTGAATTTTGGGGTGATGATATTTTGACAGGTATAACAAATCCTTTTGGATCTCTAGTGGCTTTTAACGAAGCCACCAAGGGAAGAGCTAGATTGAATTTTGTTAGAAATTGTGTAAATGTTGATCTGGAAAGAGATCTACCTGATATTATTAATATACATTCTAAGTTGGGTATTTGGAAGCAGATGTTGGAATATGAAACATCTATTGTAAGATGTAAAAAATGCAACAAATTTGGGCACAACTTGATAGCTTTCCCAAAAAACAATAATAATGGAATCATAAGGAGCCCAAAAGAAGAGTGCAATGGCATGAGAAATTGATAGAGGAAAAATATCAAGGATAATATGCAAGGAAAGGTAGCGAACCAAGAAACCAAGAACAAATCAAGAACACATAAGCTCAAAGGAAGGGGAAATCCTTTTGAATGCCTGGACAATCAGGATCAAGACTCCATGGAGGAAGGGGAGTTTTTGAGCAATGCCAACTGGAATAATTTCTGCTACCATACATAGAACTAGAAGAAAAGGAGACATAGAATGAGGTGACACAAGAGGAAGCTAAGGATCATTTTGATTAAAAAGATGATGAGACTCAAGAGGAGGGTGATGACGTAAAAGAGATAACTCAAGAAGAAACAAAGACCCCTGACAAAGCATAAACAACAAGAAGTTCCATTAGGAAGAAGAAGATTCAAGAGAGTCAAGAACATAAACAAAAGAAACTACTGTCAAAGAAACATGGGCATGCCAAGGATCAATCTTGAAAGAGATGCAAATGAATGATCAGATCAAAATCACATAGTGGCTCCCATAAAGGGGAAAAACAAGAGCCAAGAAGCCTTTACCTCTAGAACCCCTAAAGAACATGTAGGGGTTGCACAACTAGAGGAAAATTGACAAATAAAGAGGTAAAAAAGAATCACAGAAAAAGAAATAATGCAGTAGGGAAAAAAAAATTTGGACCTTAAAGGGCCCAAAAAACCTCATAAGATTAAATGAAGATCTTTTCATGGAACGACTGAGGGACAATAAAGGAAAAGGCGTGGAGACTAACAAAAAGAAGAAAATTGAGAAGAGGGATAATTACATTAAGGATCTTGTGCATATCTCTACTTAGTTGTTTAATCATAGCTTATTTTTGTGTTGTCTTTTGCTCTTTGTCTCTATTATGGCACTTTGTATGGTTTTTTTCTAGTTACGGGACTGTTTTTGAACTGTACTTTGACCGGTTTTGTTGTATGCATAGTTGTTCTTGATGTTTGGTTTAGTTTTGATCCATGAAATGTATATGGTTATATTTAGATTGTAGATCCTTGTTGTAACAGGGTAGGGCCCTTGTCAAAACCCTCCTTTTACTAATTATAAAAAAATAAAATAAAAGATTAATAAGGTGTAACAATAACAAAAATATTAAGAAGACAATTTGACAAAAACTAATTAAGACACCTAAATTAAATAATATTAGAATACATACTTCCTTGAACATCCTTTAGTATGTTGCCAAAATTATTTACATAGAGAGTCATTCCTAAAGGTCCTATCACTTTGTGTCAATATGTATCATAGATAATATGAGAGGGTCTCTCATCATATGAAGTTGGTGGAGTTGGTGCATCCTCCTCCTCGTCATACCCCTTAGTGAATTGGGAGTATGTCATTGAAGCTAGATGGGGGATATTTTTCCATCTTCATTTTCTTTTTTTTTGGAGTAAAATGAGAGGGTACTTGGACCTAAAATGGATCTGCAATAAAATTAGTTTAATAAAAAAACAAAATAATTATACCTCCGAGGTGGTGAATCCCTCACTGCATTTGAAGGTCATGTACTCCTATCACCCTCATCCTCCTCCAAGTTTCGAGTGAAGTAGACTTTTCATAATGAAGTGTTAATTATTTTGAATGATAATA
The DNA here is from genome assembly GCA_018340775.1 of Taxus wallichiana var. yunnanensis. Lineage (NCBI taxonomy): Eukaryota > Viridiplantae > Streptophyta > Pinopsida > Cupressales > Taxaceae > Taxus > Taxus wallichiana. The sequence goes on along the minus strand of CM031235.1, from coordinate 367,365,146 downwards.
AATAGTTAAAAATACTATAAATTTAATAAATCAAATGGAATAAAAGCGTATTTAAAACTATGAAATCATACGTCCATTATTGGTCCTTGGTTTTGAGGGACGACTAATGCTACGAAGATGTTCTAAAATACTAGTAGCATGGTGTGGACAAGAGAAAATGTAGAAATGAAAAAGTACAAACAATAAAATAAATCATCAAACCTTCTCAACAAGCTCCTTGCAACCTCAGACTGGACCATCTGAAGAGTGGGGTTGAGTGACACTCTTTTTGGGTCCTTGTTGAAGTTGAAAATGCTTCTTTGATATGTAGATGCTCCAAAAATGATCCAAACGGAAGTATCTTAAGCTATGAGAAATGGATGAATGGATGATGATTGAATGATGGATGAGTGATCAATTGGACAACATAAGGGTGTGCACAAGTGATTTTTAATGAGATTTTGGTAGAGTAACACTGTAAATTCTCCAAGCTTCCAATGATGAATTGAGAGGAATGGAGATTCTTATTTATAGATGTAGAAGAAGCCATGGATTGAGGAAGGTGGAATTGATTGAGTTGCAGGCTATTGATTTCAATTTCCTTATTTAGCATGGTTGATTTGTTCTATGTAGTTATATATTTGAATTAGAAATTTAGAGGATTTATTTCAAATTGAATGGCTCTTGATTTTTTTGGTCGTGAATATTTTCTTCCATGTTTGTAGAATTCTAAAACTTGAGTGGAGTGACAAGTTCAACTTGAGTGAGTTGGATAGTGAAGTGGAGATGAGTGGAAGGTGAGTAGATAATTGATTTTTATTTATTTAAATAGCTAATTAAATTAGCAAAAGTGGTCTCTAGTGTATAGAATTAATTAAATTAATTATAGAAATGGAATATGAGTGAATAATGAACTAAATATTATTGTTGGACATTGTAATGTGTAATGGGTATTTTTGGGGTGTCTACATTTGCCCCTCTTTAAAGTGTTATTACAAAGTAATAGCATTTTAAAGATAGTATACGTGTGTAAATTAGCGAAATGATGATAGAGAAACGTTTAGGCTACCTGATTTTCCCCAGTGAAGCATTTGGATGCCACAACAAATCTAGATTGTGCCAAGGGAGTGCCCCCTTGAGTGGATGGGTGACATGATAAAGCGGTGGAAAACATCTTGATAGGAACAATAAGATACTTCCTCATGAGAGACATGCAAAAATAGGCTCAGAAAGTGAGAAATGGAGGGTCAAAGGACAAAATGAGGGATTTAGGATGTGAATTTAGGTTGGAAGAAGGGTTAAAGAGAAGGGGTATGCGGTTGAGTAGATTGTGGTGAAGGATATGTGATAGATAGATGATTATGATTTAGGATTTGATATTGATTGGGATGAGGATGGGATTAACCTTGCTCATAGCTTGAGCTTCCATTCGGATTTGGTAATTTAGAGAAACCTATTTTGTTATTGCATAATAGAGTTGACACCATGATTATTAAAGAACCATGATGATTAACCCATTATGTGCGTAAATAAAACACACACACAAGAAATAAAAAATTAAAAATAAACCCAATATACAAAGTAAATATACATACCATAGCTATAAATGACCAAGATAATGTTTCAAACAATAAACTTGTAATTGGTCAAACAACTAATGAAGAAAAGTAACAATACAACACAACTTTACATAAAGACATTTAACTCTATCCCTAATGTGTTCCACAATGATAATTGATTGATTTTATTTTTCCCTTAAGTAGGGGTAAGATGATTCGGGATTAATTGGGTCATTGCCCCCAAGAAAGGATACATGCAAGGGAGAAAATGAGAGATGAGATCACCCCAATCGAGGATACATGTACGGGATGTAGATTAAGATGTTTTGATTGATTGATTTATTTGTAGAATATTTAGAACAAACACCAGGATAGGAGTCAATATGTGGATTATTGGGATTGTAGGTTTTTACAAATGTTTAGGATTTTTGGATTGTTTTATGATTTTTTAGTAGATTTTTTACTAGTTTTATATGTTTTTGGTAGTTTTGGTTTTTTTTTTTTTGAAAATATACTGAAGTGTGTTTTTATTTTTTTTGGATTTTTTGGATTTAAGCAATTTTTGATTAGGTATCGATGTGAGGGAATTAGTTGTGATAGGGATCATGGACCCATTTTAAACTCACGTAAGAACTAAGAGTCTCAAAAATATTCAAAGATGGATGGAATGAAGATGGATAATACAATAGATGGTAAATGAATTGATTGTTTGAAACAAAGGACAATATAAGTCATGAGAGGTGATAAGATAGGAGATACAAGAGGAGGTATGATAATATACACATGCAAATTTTGCATGTTGGCAACTCATTTAAAAAAAAAGTAAATATTTCATTCCATTGGCAGAATGTATTGTAGATGAGTTACTAATAGGATTTCTTACTCCACATTTGACTCCACATAACCAGGAAGATGCGAGGATCAATCACCGAGAGACAAGAAGGATGTGAGATATATGGGATGATATGAATACATGAGGGTTAATAATGGGCCATTTGGGAAATTGTGACTCACATCTAATTAGGATTACGACCGACTCGACATGATTTGCACTTTATAGTTCGTTACTAGACTTAGACTCACATGTTTCCTATTGATTGGCAAGATATGGTTGAAGGAATGGTTGTCTCTCTAACATGGGCATCTAAATTTATTCTTCGGGATTTTGTAGGATTAAGAACTTGTTATTAAAAAGTATTTATTTTTATTATTTTTGTTGTTTTTGAAATGACCCCCTACATTGTGTCTCATGCCACTAGTAAGAGACATGGGCTAAGCCCCAAAAATAAAATGTAGGTGAGTAAGGGCACATTTCTCCATTCCCATCCTCAAACTACCAATAAGAAGCGTGGACTCAAAACTAAAGAATGTGAAGGATGATAGGTGTAATTATTTGCAATACATATATGCATATATATGCATTTTTTTGATTTATGTTTGACTTATATTTGAATTGTGCTTAACGTGAAGGAATGTTTGCCCCCTAATATCAGCCCCACATGATTAGTAGGATGCAAAGGTTTAACTTTGAATAATGTGATGGGATGTCAAAAGAGTCATGTAAATAATTTTTAGAGATTTCCTGTTAGAGAGCGAGCTTCTGTGAATGGATGATTTTCCATCAATAAGCTTATAGATCAGACCATAGGTGAAAATATCTAAAATAGGAGAAACCATAAGAGGGATGTGATCCACAACACCTAGATAAGAGTCAACATCAACTCATGTCTTATGATGACATGAAATAAATAGGTGATGATTGCAAAGATTCGATTGTATGATGGGAATATCTGCCAATGGAGTGAAAAGTTTAAGATTATTTTTGGATGAGCCAGGTGAAAGGAATGTACAAGTGACCTCTTCTATTGTAAAGAGTACACGTGGATAGGTGGTTCCTAGGAATATAAAATCTTTAGGTAGATAGCATTCATGGGTTCATCAAGTGTTTGGCTAGTCATCGTGGCCAAATTATATGTGCTAGACCCAAACTTAGCAGTGATTACATATGATCCTAACCAATTGGGCTCAAATTTACCTTGCTTTTCTCTTTTCTTGGTTGTGTTTTTATAATGAGGTTATTGATTTATGAATTTGGACATCTGAATGCCAATTATGTAAGTGAGAGGTATATTATCTACCCATTTAGTGAAGTACTTAGTAGTTGTGATGATGAATTTATGTCCATTAGATGATGTAGGTTTGATTTTCCCAATAAGATCAAGCCCCCATTGAGAGAAAGGTCAAGGTTTCATGATTGGTTGTAATGCTTGGGAAGGTGCATGAATGAGATTTTCATGTTTTTGAAAAGCTAGAAACCTTTTGACAAAGTGGCATGTGTCATTTTCCATGGTGGGCCAATAGTAACTTACGCATAATATTTTCTTGGATAAGGCAATTCCATTTATGTGTGCACTTCAACTAAGGTGTGAGATGCCTCCTCTTGATTGAGACATATGAGTAAAGTTCCATCATAACCTCTACGATATAATGTTTTGGCTAGGATAGTATAACAAGAGGAACATTTTTATAATGCACATTTTTTATGGGAGTTCGTATTTAGGGGAAAGGTTTTTTCATGAATGAAGGTATATATATCATGGTACCAAGGGCTATCAGGATAAACTATTTCACATACCATGGTAATATCAAGCAAGTCGTAAGTTGGATCCATGAGAATTTATATAAGGAAGTGTGTTTTTATTTTATTTGTTCCGATATCAAGAAGAGATCCGATAGTTTCTATAAAATTTATGGATTTGTTTTGAGCTCTAGGGACGTATTCAAAAGTGACCATTTGAAAATATCCTTTAACATTGTCAATATTTTCTTATAGGGTATTAGTCTTTTGTCTTTCACTTGATTCTCATCCCTAACTTATTTAATGATTAATTGTGAGTCACTAATTAAATGCTAATTCTTTGATATTCCATTAAATTCCTACCTTTAATCTAGCTATATGGGATTCTTAATCTGCAGTATTGTTAGTGCAAGGGAAAACCGAGGTGAAAGGAATTATGAATCATATCTCCATTGAGAGTGATTAACATTATTCCAACTCTGAACATGAACATTGAATGAGCTCCATCAAAGTAGAGCATCCATGAAGGAGTAACGTCAAGGAACATGAGAGACTCATTGGGAAACTCAAAATGTAGTGGTTTTGTTCTAGGGAGGGGTGATGTGGTAAGGTGATTGGAAAGGGCTTGTCCCTTGATAGCCTTTTGATTAACAAACTCAATGTCAAATTCACTAAGGATAAAAATATAGCTAGACATCCGTCTATGAGAATTGGCTTGGAAAGTAGATGTTTGAGAGGATCAATTTTTACAATGAATTTAGTGGTATGGTTTAACAAATAGTGGCATAACTTATGGAAAGAAAATGCCACAGCCAAACATACTTTTTTGACATGTGAATATTTATGCTCGTGATCAATCAAAGTTATACTAAGATAATAGACTTGCTTGTTCATGTCCTTGATCATTATGTTGTGTGAGAAATGCTCCTATAACATAGTTTATGGATGATGTATAGAGAAATATTGGTTCGTATGGAATAGGTGGCACAAGTACCAAAGAACTAGATAAATATGTTTTTATATTATCAAAGGAGTTTTGGAAATATTGATCCTATCAAAATTGAACATCCTTTTTAAGTAGTTGGTTGAAGTGATGGCACTTGTCTGCTAGTTGTGATATAAAGCGTCGTATGGATTGGATTTTTCCTTGGAGACTCCTTAGGTATCTTAGATTTTTGGGAGGAGGAATTTTTATTATGGCGTGGACCTTTTTGGGATCCACTTCTATACCTCTTCATGAAACAATGAACCCCAATAATTTTCTTGATGTAACGCTAAAGACACATTTTTTGGATTTAGTCTAACTTTGTAGAACACAATATTTCAAATATGCAACAAAGGACTTGTGGATGTTCCTCTCTAGTTGTTTATTTTCCTAGGATGTCATCAACATAATCTTCCATTATTGTATGTAACATGTCATGAAAGATGATAGTCATTTCGTTGATAGGTAGCACCTACGTTTTTGAGGCCAAAATGCATGACCTAATAATAGAATGTTCCCCATGATGTGGTAAATGAATTCTTGTGTTGATCTTCTTCTATGATTTGTATTTGGTTATATCCATAAAAATCATCCGTGAGAGAAAATATTTCATGACTTGCCATTGAATCGAAAATCATATCAATGTTAGGTAATGGAAAATAATCTTTTGGACATGCTTTTGTTGATGCCATGAAATTCAGTGTAAATTATAACCCTAATAGTATTTTTATAGAATGGAATAAAATTGGATATCTAGTCTGAATAGTCCATGGGTTTAATAAAACCCAGTGTTAGGAGTTTTTTTCGTAATTCCTCTTTGACTAATAATGCAATTTTGGGATGCATTTATCTTAACTTTTGTTTGATTAGCTTAGTGTCAGGGCAAACCATGAGGCGGTGTACAACTAAAGTGGGATAAAATCTTGGCATATCCTAATATGTCAATGAAAATATATCTTGGAATTCTACAAGGAGTGTGGTAAACACTTCTATTTCTTGTGGAGTTATACTAGATCCAAGCTGTAGAATCTTAGTGTGTTCGGTTACTCTAATGTTGATGTTTATGGTTTCCTTTACCAACAATTTGGATGCATCCTTTTATATTAAATATACTAGAGGTTGATGTAGATTGTCTATTTGAGATTCCTCTTCGTGAAGGGAGGAGTCTTGTAGACTTTTCTAATTTTTTGTTTTTTTCTCCAATAACATCTTAGTGAGGTTTTCACTATGGGATATTTTACCTCTTTTTGATTTTTAATTTTTAGTTTTGGTGGATTAGGGTTTTGAATATATTCACCAAAGTAGGATGTAGCATCCAAATTTATATTAAATCCCTTCTTGTGATTAGAAGGGGGTATGTGATCTCGATTTCTAAGAAATTATTCAATGGCCTCATTGTTTTGGAAGAGGCCTATGGAAACATGATTTAGGTGATCGTGGATGATGAGGGAAGGTATAGACAATGTAAATGATTTGGATGGAAAGTTAATTAAAATGGATTGTGTTAGTGAGATCCTAAAAGAGATCTAACATGACACTTGTTTTATAGTTAGAGTCAATTTATTCACTATTGGTTTCTATATTAGCAGAAAATTTACATGCGGAAACATTGGGATTGTAACCCAAACCATAGGAGTGTAGCTTTTCTACTGAGATGATGTGATCTAAGTGACCTTGTTCATTTTTTCCAATACCGTTTCCCTTCCATTGCATGTTTTTCATGATTTTATTACCTATGATGTGCTCGGGTTATTGATAACATTTAGTGAACCAATTGTCATAAAACCAAGAGATCTCAGAAGCTTGGATTTTCTCTTCTTTTAAGTATCCAAATCATAGAAAGATATTTTTTCCTAGTTTATAGGTGGGAACGATTTGTACATGTGAAGCATTCATTTTTCCATAGGTGTATGGTGATAGGGGTAAACTCCCAATATGAAAGAAATTTTCAACCGTTGAAATTGATAATCACCACATCTTTTGTCAATGATCTTAAATGTGGATGTTTGCATAGATGAACTAGTAGGCATACTAGATGATGTAGAAGGTGGATTAGTGGATGTCGAAGGAGGATTAGAAGTTTTTACTATCAATATTCTCAAAATTATTCTTTAGAAGAAGTTTTGAGAGTGTATCAAGATCATTTCATGTGGTTTTAGAGAATGGTATGATATGAGGGGGATCAAATTTTCTACAGATGGAAAATAATGGTCTTTTTGGTACCTCCCTTCAAGAATTTGACAATACTCAAAGGGCTTAGTATCGGTGCGCAATTTGATTTATTTTCCTTGATAAATAAATTTGATACATTGATAGAATGTGGATGGGACAACTTACATGACATGGATCCATGGGAACCCAAGGAGGATGTTGTATGGAACTTCCAAGTCCAAAACGTGACACAAGGTGTCCAAGGTGATTGGTCAAACCACAAGTGATAGCATGACTATTCCTGTAAATTGTCTCTCATGATTACCATACCCATGAATGGTTGTGATATCAATAGTAAGAATCTCCTCGGTATAGCCAAGACACCATAATAGTTTCATGAAATAAATGTTTAGTGTAGATATATTATCTATAAGAAATATTTTGATCTTATGATGAGTAATGAATGCTCCAACATATAAGGAACTATTGTTTGGAATGTTTGGGTTTAAAAGGTCATGAGGACCAAATGAAAAGATAGATATATTGAGTGAAATATTTATGATCAAAGCTTGAAATTTTGGGTGTTGATGTCCTTAGGAACACGTGCTCGTGTAATATGTGAGTAAGGATGTCTTGAAGCACAAGTAATGTTTCAAGAAACTCCATAAGGGATATTTGTGTGGATGTATTCTCCAATTGTTTGATAAGATTATAAAAATCAGAGGAAGATTTAGTATTGGATGTCAATTTTAGATTAGACATAGATTGAGGATTGGATTTTAAGATATTGTAGATGTGGAAGTTTTTTGGTGACAGGAACCCAAACCCTCTTTTGTCTTGTGGTTAGTACACAATCATATTTTTATTTTTATGGTACCAATAATATTGGGTTCTTGATCGATGAGTGATATGATTGAGTCGTATTTAACATTATTGGATGTTTGGCCCTTGTCCTTTTGAGCTCTTTTAGATTCATCATGTTTGGGGAAAGGATATTTGAAACCGTTTATTTTTTTGTTGGGATTTTTGTTGTTGGACTTATTTTTAAATTCTATATCTCTTCGATCGATTAAGTATTGAATGTAGTGGTGGATTTTCATAGAACGATCCATATGGCGGTCGTTGATATGATGACACTTAAAATATTCATTTTCCTTTTACCATGTTGGTTTTGGTTTCCCTTTTGAAAGGTTTTGCAATTGGATAGGTGACCATATACACACTTGCTAGGTGATGGAATATGCCATAAAGAATTTCTCCAAGTGGAGTGAATTATCTTCATCTAAATTCTTGAGGAGTAGCTTCCTTACTAGGAATGATGATTAGTTTTTAGTTGATTTTTAGGTTTGGGATTGGTTGTTTTGAATTTTTGAACATATTAAAAATAAGTGAATTCATCATTCATAACATTAGGGTTTCAATTGAAGAACCTTGGATTGTATTATTTTTATTAGTCTTTGCGAGGTTGATCTTTATAAGGAGTCTTTATTAGGACCTTGCCAACGAGGTTTTTCTCAATTTGTGTATGGTTTTGATTACTTCCTCAAAGTTAGTTAAAAATAAATTTTCATTTGGAATGATAGTTTGGGATTGAGATTAGGTATATTCAAAAATATGCTTATCATCCATTTCTTAGGAATTTAACAATGGAATTGGCTTGCGATCCTCGCCATATTTAAATAAATGATGTGAAGTTTTAATTGTTTCTTTACTCTATATTGCAAAATTCTATCTTGGTGACATCAAAGTCTAAGTTAAAGGAAAAGTGTTTAGCAAATTTTTTTGATATGTCAATGAAAGTGTAATGGATCCTTTTAGAAAGTGTGCATAGGAACCAATCTCAAACTTGTCCTCTTAAAATTTTTGGAAAATACGCAAAAGGTATATGTCATCATATGATACTTCTTGGCATTACATGAAGAACTATTTGACATGTTCTCTCAAGTCATATTTTTCTTTGTATTTTTCAAATTTAGGAGTTTCAAATGATGGAGGAAATGGTATTTATAACATGGCCTTATCAAATGGGTAAGGAAAAATTTCCTCAAAGTTAAATTGTTTGGTATGTTTTTGTAACCCATGATTGTTTCTTTCATGTTTTTCCATTCTTGTGCAAATGGAGAATTTTTTTAGGGGTATCTATGATGTCATTGATTTTATGATTAGGTTGCTCTTTCTCTTCATCGTGTGAATTTTTGGAAACCTTAGAATCTATGTGAGTGATTTATTGTGTCATTTAGTGAATTTTTGATAACAAGGCTTTGTTGGATGTTTTTGTTGAATTGTTGGATGTGTGATTTTGTTTACTTGATTCAAGATTTTCTAAAAGGTGACTCAATTTTTCTTCACCAAAATCAGAAGGTAATCTTCACCCCCATTTCTAGGATGTAAAGAAGGTATTGGTTTTTGTTTTTTCCTTAATAATTTGTCTACTTGTTCTCATTCTTTGTCATTGAGTTTGGGTTATCTTACCTCATTCTCTTCATCCAAACTATCATTTCCAAGAGGATTGAATCTATCAAGGTTATTGTAAATATTGTGACTCTTATTGTGAGTAACCACCATGTTGTTAATAGGTAAGAACCTATGTAAGATCAAAAGTTGGATAAGTGGTTAATTGTATGGGATAGGATTGGATTTTATTTTGTTTACTTGATGTTTACTCGTAAATGATTTTAAGGAATCAAGTTCTAGTTTGATCAAAAGGGTTGTGTATCAAAGGATAAAATTTAGTTTTGGATGGGGTATATTAGATTTTTAATTTTGATTGGATTGGATTTGATTTGAATAGTGTTTGTGGAACACAAGTTTTGATCTATAAGATTTGATTCAAAAAAATAAGAACATGAACAAAAAATAGGAAATGTTTTGGTTTAGGAGGTAAAATACCGTCAGGAAGTGAAATGTTTAGTGCAACAAACAAAATGTTGTGAAATAATGGATGCAAGGCAGTTATCACTCCAAATAGATGCAACTTTCCATATAACCTAGTCCTGATATATCAAATTTGTTGCGAGAACATACGTGATATGGAGAACCCTTAGAATACTGAAAGTAACTCACCTAATCAATAATGACCCTCTTATAGGAGTGAATCACCACTTCAATGATGGATTTTATTGAATAGGTGGTAGGGTAATGAGGGAATGAATGTATGAATGGTTACTTAATTTATCCTGAATAATTTATAAGGATGATGCCATGCATTGTTGGAAGCATAATCAATGAGAGGGGGAGAATTAGAGTCCTTATAAAATTAATAACTTATAATTAAATCATTCATCGTGAAACCATTATTAATCAATGTTAACTTAGTTAAGAAAACCATCAAAGCAATATAATAACAATCACATGAACATGAACATATAGAGAACACATGAACACATAATTTAGGTGGAAAACCCTCAAGGGGAAGAAAACCCATATATATATATAGTTAAGCACAAACTCCATAAGGAGCACCAAACCCTAATTTATGTAGCACTAACTAGAATTTAGCAAGCACCCACTTGCAAGGAGGCTACAACCCCATGATTTAGTAAATCATTAACTCCACAAGGAGAACCAACCCCTATGGTTTTATCAAGAACAAAATTACAAGGAATACTCATCACCAACTTAACCACCTATGAATGTTTTGTACCTTCTTCTTGTTGCTATCTCAACAAATGATGGACTTCATTTCTCTTATCTATCTTATAATCTTGTTATTCTTCTTGGTTTTATCTCTATATATGATGTATCATCATGTAATCAAGATTATTGCACACACTCTGATACTCAAACATCAACTTATCTTCATACCTCTTCCACAATGTTCTTGAATACTCTCAAAAGCTGTTTGGTTTGCTTAGTCACTTATCATGCTTCTTCAATAGGTCATATCCTTACAAAAACTGTTCTTCATCACTTGTAGGATGTTAATAATGAACTCATTGAACTTATCATATGGTATATTAGACCTTATTATTCTTTATCATGCAGCCCTTATCTCACACTTTTCTCTATACTTATACTAACTCCAAATAGGCATACTTTGCCTTGCTTATATACATGTCTCAAGAACACATACCCCATGTAGGTAAGCCATACACACAACATTTAACCACTTAGGTTGGCAAAAAAAAATCATAAAACATTCAAAAATAATGAATAAATTAGAGCATAAGATTCATTAGGTTTGTAATATCATTAATTAGCCTTTTTACTCTGTAGGACTCAAGAAGACCTACTTCATTAGGTCTGCCAACATAATATGAATTCTTGAGCTTACATGATCATATTAAAATATTAAAAATATTTAATAATATTGAAAAGGACCTCATATAACATTATCCAATCTCAAATATCTCTGTAACTTCATTTCACACCATGAAAACAACTTGAGAACACAAATTGTCTAAACTATCCTCAAAAACCGAGTTAAGAAAAATTTGACCTTCAAAACCTATACGATCACTTTCAAATCTTCTCCAAAGCATGAAAATGGCTTATAGATCATGAAAAACAACACCATGCACTTTATTTTCTCAATACATGCGTGCATGCTATAACACCTTCTTGAGAGCAAAATTGTCAAAACTGTCCTAAAAACTAGTCTTGATAAATTAACTTGGTATGACCTCTAAATGGATAGAAATTTTCTAGAAACCATCATATAAATATATTATAGGTCCATATCATCCTAAAACATCCATTTATTCAATATGTCCAATGCAAAACTTGACTACTACAACAAAATATTAAAAAAATAACCTTTTCTCGTGGGGACCACTTGCTCATCTAAGAACAAAAAACCTCATAGAGATAGATGAGAGAGTATTCTACATCCAATCATAAAACGTAGTAAAAAATCAATTATGATCTGGTTTGAGAAATTTATTCCATATCGATGTCAAACTAGGGTTTTATGAGGGTTTTAGAGTTGTTTTGGTATTAATGATTATTCATAAAGATATGGGCCTTAAAACCCAATATAATACCTAGAGATCTTAGCTAGGACACCCTCTATCTCTCTCGAAATGTATTAGGTTCACATGCCAATGAGTATCTCCAAGTTCACCTCGAGTGGGATTCTTCATTTTATGAACTCGATAGGGCTAAAATGCATTTTATTGCATTATAATCCAAACCATGTCCTAAAAAAATTCACACATACCTAAATAAGCATTTCAAACCTTTATCCATGCTAGCATTTGCATAATCACCCTAAAATTGATCATCATGCCTCACTAGGACAAGAAGACCTTAATAATTGGTCTAATTTAAGACCTTAAAACCACTTTTCATGATTTCTCCTTTAAGACCCGACCTTAAAAATCATTAACATGCCTAGAAAAACTTGTTAGGGATATGAAAATACTCACATGATAATACTTACATTTGAAACTGATCTTCATACTTCATTAGGCCATGCTTTCTTCACCTTGCTTAGTCTTCATGTCTGAAACTAATCTTGAAACTCACTCACATACTTTGTCCATGCATTATAACCACATTCTCATACTCAAAAATGATGTATAACCTCTACAAACATGTGAATAATCATATCACCCAACTACCATGCTCATACCTTCATTATGTCTCTTCATACCATGTCTAGGATTCTCAATGATGACCTATACTCAAACATGTTGACCTTGACAACCTTCATGTTGTCTCGAAATTCTCTCTATGTCCTCAAGAACCTTTTCCATTAACGATGTAGAATTTTAAATCATTATTTGGCATCATTTGACATCATTTAACATCAATGACAACTCACACAGACTCTTTGCATCATTATTTGAAATCAAAATGACACATACTTGACCCGACATCAATGGAAACAATATACTCTGTGACTAACTCCTCGGACATTAATGAAAAATCTTCAACAATCTCCCCTTTTTCATTGATGACAAAAACATTGATGGAAAACATACTACAAACTGAAATCACTTCAAAAAGATACTTAATTTTTCATCGGTTCATTCTCCCCATTTAGATCATTTTCCTCAAAATGGTACTTGTTCCATCTACTCATTCTCCCCCTTTTGACATGAATGAAAAAGGATATTCAATCAAATTTGCATATTGACCTCGGATTCATGATGATGAACTATTGACACCAATTGTTTGATACCAATAGTTGACCAAAATTATCACCTTAGGACCATGACAAGCTGTTATAAACTTTACAACATGGAGCTACATGATACCTAATATTGGAAACAAAACATGACCCCCTTTCTAAACATCCCCCTTTGAAATTAAAGGAGATAACTACAACATCTTAATTCTCCTATTTTGACATCATACCAAGAACACACCACACTTAAAAATCTGAAATAATTTCTTCTTACAACATAGGCTCAACATAAAATACAAGCAAACTCCTTACTCAATGCATACCTTCTTAAGATGAAATCAAGACCACTCACCTTTGACATGACAAATCACTCAAACCTTGATCACACTACTCAACACATGACTGTTACCAATGTAACTTCTCAACTCATGAAAAGCTCAGTTATCATATTCTTGACACCAATTGAAACCAATACTACATCTTCAACACAAATTAGGATCAACTACCAATGCTACCAATTCATATTTTGATTACCTTTCATACAATAATCAATACTTCTAGCTCAATCAACACTACTCAATTTGTCTTCATGATTCTTCATATATTCTTGGATGAACTCACCTAATACTAGAACTAATAAATTTCTGCATAGCTCCCCTTAGGTCTTGAGTCCTTCAATAACTGATAGATATGAAATTGAGATTATGCAAACCTCACTTACTTGTAATCGACTTAGATATTCTTCAAAAACAGAACTAGGATTCCTTCTTTGTCTTCATAATGTGCTCATCAACTTGAACTCTCGGACATGTACAAAAAAACTTTAGATATGATCACAAAAATAATACCAACCTTTCATACCTTGATTTAAGCTCATAGAGCCAACAAGATCCCCTAAGAACATATAATCCTCTTGATCCAAACAAAGGAATCAAGCTCTTCTTGATCAACTAGATTATCTCTCCAACCAATGATATTATTCAAGGGAAGAATATAAACCACCATGCAAGAGAAATAAGACTTCATGCACTTTTTAGTCTATATAAGGCCTTTAAGGAGATCAAAATCAGCTAGATCAAGAAACTACCAAATATTTTGTTCTAAGGAACCAAACTAGTCCTTCATGCTAACAATCATTCATACCTTGTTTAGATGAATCTTCCTTTTACAAGTCACAAAAACATAAATTTCAACTTGATATCTTCCTTGCATCATCATCACACTATCAACCAGGTCTTCATTTCATGCTACACTATGACAAACCTCAGTCATACCCAAATTTTCCTGATTTCACTTATTCTTCTTCCTACTCGGATCCTTGTTACCTATCTCAAAGGATATATAAATTTTCATTTATGAACTCAAAATCACATCAATAGATACATTGTGATCTTCAAACAATGTATAACTATATAGGATCAAAAACCATATTGCTCTTATAGATCAATAATATGTTCTTCAAGAGTCATAGACCTAAAGTAGGCCTTAAGCTCAAAATATGCTCACCAAACTCTTCAAATAGTCAATCCACTTGAAAATTCTACATAAACCTTCTTGATGCTCCTTAAATTGAAACATAGCTTAATGATTGATTGGTATGATCAAGTCATCATATTTAAATACCTTATAACAAAACCTCACTCTCCTTTTCACAATAACCTCAAACTTAGTGTCACCATCTATAACAATGCCAAGTTCCATTTTCATTTTTCTCACCATCTTAATAAAACATACAATTCCTTTTACTGAAATCTAATCATATTTCTTAGATCTACCAAGTTCTCAAACATCTCAAAAAAGAATAAAAACACACCCATGATTCTACTGACTGATGAATGTCTCCATGAATCCTAATAAAGACATCCCATTTCACAGGAATTTATAACATCATAAACTTAGGAGATTTACAGATATCCATCACCTTACAGTATTAAGATTGATAGTCTGACTATAGGGTCCTCATTGACTTGATTAACACATTTGACTTGATGAATGTATCATTCTCCTTCTTATTCTCTATCTGAGCTGATATCACACATTCTTGTATTTCTTCAACATTTGGATTATGCTTTACTATGGAAAATAGTCCATCTTTTCTTCTAGAATGATCATAACTGGGATCTTTTGTCTCCTTTTTGTGCATAATTGACTTTGAATCTTCTTTCACTTCATCTACAAGATCAAACTTCATGATATGCTAGTCTATATTTTATTCTTCCTTAGGATGTGACTTCATGGTGTAAACCTTCATGTCTTCTCTGAATTTTATTTAATTATGGGAGCTTGATACCAATTATTTTGTCTTGGTGGTTCAAGATGACAAAATATTTCAATATGACCAGTATTTTTACTGTTATAAAAAAAAAATTATACTTACTTCTTGACTAAGATGAATTGTGATTCCTTCCATATCTCCATGAGTAACCATTCTTGAAGGATCTTCTACATTCTATTGCCCTATGACCAAACTGAACACATGGTTAAAAAAACCATAGAATGAATTAACATACGTTATAACATTAGGTTTTTGATAAGATTAGTCTTCATATTGCTTTGAAGTTGATCTTTTTGTTGGCATTTGCATCCTCATTGTTCTCTTTTGATCTTCTCTAAAACTAGGATTTGAATTGTCATAGTCATTTCTCTTCTCATGGTCTCCAATGAAACCAAGATGCATTTTATCATGTTGAGACTTTTGACCACTCAATATACCATCAAGGACACATGTGCTCTTCTCAAACTTCATAAAGGTATTCAAATTACTATTTTCTGATCCAACTCTACTTTTGAGGACTATGTCTCGATTTGGACTTGGTGTAATATTCCTCTTTAGCCATTAGAGTTAATATAAAAATTTCAACCGAGATTATAGTTATTTGATGATTTCTTCATGTTAATTATCCATGTAACTTATTTTTATTCATACTCTTTGATCAAAGACTTTAATTTTGGTTCTTATTTCTTTACTTCTTCAAATCATCCAGGGCCCTTATCAACTCTACTTCTAGGCTCATCTCTTCCTCTTCATCTTTCGAGTCTCTATTGATACATTAAAATGATGAACTTGATTCCTTTTCCATCAATAGGAATTCATTGCAACCACTGTTATGCTTTCATTATCATCTTCACTACCAAATGAATTGTTCTCACTAATTGCGCAGAGGATATGCTAACTTCCTTGGTGTAGAAACTCTTCTTGTCCTTGAAATATATTTTCCTACCATCATGCTTCTTGAAAATTATCTTACCATGTTTATGAGGCTTCTTTTCTTCACCCTAATGTTCATCATGTTATTCATGCTCATCCTTATTATTGTTAGGAAATTTAGATGTAAAATGACCAATCTTTCCATAATTAAAACACTTAAATGGAAATTTACCTTTGTACTTACCTGAGCCTCTCCTTAGCCTTCTAACAAACATAGCTTCTATTTTTCATCATCAATATATGAATCATAATTATCCTTTACCTTATTACCTTGGGCCTTGTTTTCAACCTTGAAAGAAACATATTTCTTGGAATGTATTTCATCATCTATTCTCATCTCATAAGTAGTCAAGATCCCATGAATCTCATCCATTTTTAGGGTGCTTAAATCATTTTATTATTATATAGTTGAGACCTTAGGATCAAACTTGGGTGTCAAGGAGCTCAGTGCCTTTTGGAAAAATATTGTTTCTTCCATATTTTCTCCTAAACCTCGATAATATTAACCACTTAATAAAATCTAAGCGAGATAATAGAAAATGTTCTCACCTTATTTCATTCTTAGGATTTCAAACTGTCTTATATGGGTTTGCAACTTTACATCTTCACCTTGGTGTATCCTTCATAAATAGTATGCAACTTATCCCAAATACATTTGGATATATCACAATGGATGAAATTCACAAACTCAACCTACGAAATACCGCATAAGATAGAATTCATAACCTTAGATTTGATTTCAAAATCCTTCTTTCCAGCTACATCGGTTGGGGGTGTAGCAGAATAGTGTAGCCAACATCCATTGATTTCCATAAATCATACCCTAATGACATATGATAGTTATTCACCCCGATGCTCCAAAATTCATAATTACTCCCATTGAAGAAAAGATATTTTTGGTTGAGAAACCTCATTGAACTTGATTACTATCCATATCTATGCTTCTAGGATCACCTTCAAGCTATTAGACCTGTTCCAAATAACCTACTCTAATGAAAATTATTGGAAGCAAAATCACTGGGGGTGAATCAATGTCCTTATAAAATTTTACAACTTTTACTTCAATCATTCATCATGCCACCATTATTAAGAAATGTTAACTTAGATAAGAAAACCATAAAATAAATATAACAACCATCACATGAATAAGAAATAATAGAGAACACATGAACACATCATTTAGGTGGGAAACCCTTAAAGGGAAGAAAACCCACAGATCTTTGCATATATAACCATCCCCTAGGGTTTTAGAAAGCACCAACTTGTAATGAAGACTCAACACCAACTCATCCACCTATGAATGTTTTCCACCTTGTTGTTATCTCAACAAATGATGGAATTATTTGCTCTTCTCTATATTCTACTCTTCTTATTATTCTTATTGGTATTCTCTCTATCTTTGATGTACCATCATGTACTAAGGATTCTTGCACACACTCGATACTCAAACATCAACTACTCTTCATACCTTTGCTGCTATATTCTTTAATACTCTCAAAGCTGCTTGGTTTGCTTACCCGATTATCATGCTTCTTCACTAGGTCATAGCCTTGAAAAAACTAATCTTCATCACCTAGAGGATTTTATTCATGAAATAATTTCACTCCTAATATGGTCTATGTGAACTCATTATGCTCTAGTATGCAACCTTTAGCTCGCACTTTTATCGACACTTACACTAACTCCAAATAGGACTATTTTTTCCTTACATATATACATGTATCAAGCACACATACACCATATAGGTCAGATATACACACATTAAACAACTTATGTTTTCCAAAAATATCATAAAACATATGAAAATCATGAATAACTAAAAACTTAAGCTTCATTAGGCTGCAATATCATCAATTAGAATTTTTACTCTGTAGGACTCAAGAAGGCCTACTTCATTAGGTCTTCTAGCATAATATGAATAATCGAGATTAGATGATCATATTCATAGATCAAAACCTATTTGATAATATTGAAAAGGACCTCATCTAACCTTCTTCAATCTTAAATATATCTTCTTCATTTCACATCATGAAAGCACCTCGAGAACAAAGACTATCCAAACTATCATAAAAACAAATTATGAAACTTTTGAACTTCAAAACCTATATGATCACTTAAAAATATTATCTAAAGAATGAAAATGACTTATAGAATATGAAAAACAACACCATACAATTTATTTTCTCTGCGCACCATGCATGCATGCTACAACACCTTCTTGAGAGCAAAATTGTCAAAACTATCCTAAAAACCAATATTAATAAATTGAATTTATATGACCTATAAATGGCTAGAAATTGTCTATAAAACATCATATACATGTATTATAGGTCCATATAATCCTCAAAATTCCATTTATTTAGTATGTCCAATGTAAAAATTGACTGCTACATCAAAATAATCAGAAAATAACCTTTTTATGTAGGGTCCACTCACTCAAATGACAACAAAAAATGACCTGAAGATATCGGGAGAGTCTTCTACATGTTCCAATCATAAAACTTATAAAATATATAAATTATGACCTGGTTCGAGTAATTTCTTCCATGTCGACTTCAAACTAGGGTTTTAGGAGGGTTTTAGAGTTGTTTTGGTGTTAACGATTGTTCATAAAGATCTTGACCTTAAAACCAGAAATAATGCAAAGAGATCTTATATAGGAAACCCATATATATATCCCAAAGAGATTAGGTTCTCATGTAAATGTTTCACGTGCCAATGAACATCTCAAATTTCACCTCGAGTTGGGATTTTTCATTTTTGTGAACTCAATAGGGCTAAAAATGTATTTTCTTGTATTATACTCCAAACCATGACCTAAAACTTGACACAAATACGAGTCAACATTTAAAACCTTTATCCATGCTTTCATTTGTATAATCACCCTAAAAAATTATCATTATGCCTCATTAGGACAGGAAGACCTCAAGAATTGGTCTAGTTTTAGACCTCAAAACCACTTTTCATGCTTTCTCCTTCAAGCCCGACCTCAAAACTTCATTAAAATACCTATAAAAACTTATTATAGCTCTAAAAAAACTCACATGATTATACTTAGCTTGGAAATTTATCCTCATACCTCATTAGGTTATGCTTTCTTCACCTTGCTTGGTCTTCATGTCTGAAATTGATCTTGAAACTCACTCACATGCTATGCCCATGCATTCTAACCAAATTCTAATGCTAAAAAAATGATGTACAACCTGTAAAAACCTATGAATATTCATATCACCTAGCTACCATGCTCATACATTTACTATGTCTCTTCATACCATGACTAGGCTTCTCAATGATGACTTGTAATCAAACATGCTAGCCTTGACGAACTTCATGTTGTCTTCAAATTCTATCTCTATATCTCAAGAACCTCTAACATCAACCATGTAGACCTCGAAACCATCATTTGGCATCATTTTTCATCATTTAATATCAATGTCAATGCACAATAGACTCTCCACATCATTCTTTGGCATAAAAAGACACATACTTGACCCAACATCAATGGAAACAACATAATCTATAAATAGATCCTTAGACATCAATGAAAAATATTCAAGACAAAATTCATTGTTACAACTATACTAGACATATTATCACAATAACTTGTCATGATAGTTTTACCTATAAAGCGGGGGCGAGGCGAGGAAAGCGTCGAAAGCCATTTTGAGGCTAAGTCTCAAGTACAATCAATGTAAAATGATTTGTGCGTGGCGGTGAAATCCACGTCATCGATGTTGCTAAGTGGTGATGAAATCCACATCACTACATGTAAATACAAGTATGAATGGTTACAAACAAGTTCATTCCAATTTTGACAAAAAGAAATGTGAAAATGACAAGTAAAAATAAAGCTATACTTGACTTCTTTTTTTAGTACTTTTATTTTAGTTTTCTTTGATAAAGGAAAACTTTATGCAAATGAGTTAGTAGTTTTTTCTTGATTTATGATTCTCTTTTTGCAAGTTTCATCGATCTTGTAAAATCCAGTTAGCCTTTATGATTCTCAAGTTCACCCAAAGCGCGCTAAAGAAGAGCATACACGATTTGGTTGTGAAAAGATAAAAATAAACACTTAGAAATGAGATGAGTTAGATTAAAATATGATAATGAAATAATATAACTAATGAAGTAAATTATAATCGATTTTAATTCTCAAGATTGCCCAAAGGACGAGAGAGATGAACATACATGATGTTGATTTAAAAGTAAAAGGTAGAAAACGAAAGGAAAAACAATATAAAGGATATGTATTAGTTAGAAACAATGATTAAAATATGTTTTAGATTTTGTATTATGTATATAAACCTGTAGAAAATAATCAGAAAAACAATACAAAAATGGCAAGAAAAGAGTTAATTAAATGATGGAAAATCTGCAGAAAACTGAAATTGACACATAACACAAATGTAGGTAAAATGAACATAAACATAGAAAAAATAAACAAAAACATACCTAAAATGATACACAGACACACCTGATTATAGTGAAGATGCACCTACTAGAACGTAAACACACCGAATGCTACGCTAACACAAATATGTCTGTGTTAACACATAATCCTTGAACACATAAAAACACAAGGTTAGCTATACTAGCGTAGCTAGAGAAACGCTAACTCAGGGAGTAAAATGTAAATGAATATTTTATAAATGTAATAAAAAAGAATCATAATTAATAGTCACGGAAACACATAGAGGCTCACAATAGCGCATCTAGTTCAATGGTAGCACAAGTATTACAACGGTAGCATAGATCTACAAAATTTTAATAAAATTAAGCTTACTAGAATAGAACATGAGTTATACTAACACATAAAATACTATAAAAATGCAAATCACCTGTACCAATAAAAAAATGTTTATAATACGGCAAAAAAATAGGTTTTTCTCAAATTTCTCTCAAACTAAATCACTAAATGACCTACAAAATTTTCAGTGACCTTTACACGCTACACGCTACAAGAAACATGAAAATGATATTAGAATGACAAAAATGAATAAGAAAGTGTGGTGTCCCACTGTGCATACCATAATGTGTACAATAGAAATTGTAGAAAAATGAGAAAGTACATACAATAAAATAAATTAGAAAACCTTCTCAACAAGTGCCTTTGCAACCTCATATTAGACCCGTCACGAAGAGTGGGGTTGAGTGACACTCTTTTGGGTCCTTGATGAAGTTGAAAATGCTTCTTTGATATGTGGATGCTCCAAATGGAATTACTTCAAGCTACAAGAAATGGATGAATGGATGATGATTGAATGATGGATGAGTGATCAATTAGACAACATAAGGGTGTGCACAAGTGATTTTTAATGATATTTTGGTAGAGTAACATTAAAAATTCTCCAAGCTTCCAATGATGAATTGAGAAGAATGGATCTTCTTATTTATAGATGTAGAAAAATCCATGGATTGAGGAAGGTGGAATTGAATGAGTTGTAGGATATTGATTTCAATTTCCTTATTTAGCATGGTTGATTTGTTCTGTGTAGTTAGATATTTGAATAATAAATTAAGAGGATTTATTTCAAATTAGTTGGCTCTTGATTTTTTTGGTTGTACGTAAATAGTTTCTTCCATGTTTTTAGAATTCTAGAACTTGAGTGAGTAGTGAAGTGGAGATGAGTAGATAATTGGTTTTTATTTATTTATATAGCTAATTAAATTAGCCAAAGTGGTGTGTAGTGTATATAATCAATTAAATTATTTCTAGAAGTGGAATATGAGTGAATAATGAACCAAATATTATTTTTAGACATTGTAATGTGTAATGGGTATTTTTAGGTGTCTACACATGTCATTGCAAAGTTGTGTGAAAAAATACTCTTTATTTAGAAAATGAAATGTAAACCAATACCCGTGGTGGGTATGTGGAGGTCGATGGACGTGAAAACATGGAAGTATTTCATGCTAGGTCATCCAATTCCTCCATGTCATGTCATGTTAAAGCACAAATGTTAGAGCCTCCACACAAAAATGTGTTAATCAAACAACCCATAACTCCATTTCAACTCTAATGTCAATAAAACATTCAAAAAAATCATACAACAATTCTAATATGATTATAAGGTTTTAAAATATTTAAAATTATCCATCATAGATTGTATGATTACAAAATTGAATTAATTCAAAAAGTGAATTAATTTATTACATCATATGACTTGAAAGATTTTTCTTTGTGATAGTGAAACCTTGTCACATAAGGCATCGATGAGCTATGCACAAGACTTTGTTCTTGCTTGATGATAGGAGGCTCATTTGTTTTTGTTTATTATTTTCCAAGGGTGGTGTCAATTGAAATGGTGAGGTCTTCGGGCCGAGTTTGATATTTCACCTTGAGCCACTATTAGGGATTTCAAAACCTCCATCTAACCCGTGTCCACATAGTAATGGACATGACATGTATTACACAATCATCCCACTGTTCTTAAAGGTTTCTTTAGAACATGTGGGTGTTTTCCCTCATTACCACCTCCAATTTATTGGGTGTGGTTGAGTGTTCTTGTGTCGATCCTTTGACGGTATTGATAGTGTAATTATGACGGGAAGTTCTTTTTGTCCATGGTGACAATTATTGAGTTTTTCTCCTCTCTATTTTCCATTCATATTCTCTTTGGCGCTATTTGTGCCTTGCATTGAAAACACCTTTTAACCCGTGACTACAATGGAAATGTGGTATTTTTATCCTAGTGGATGTGCCCTTGTATCTATGTAGTATGATTATGTTCATTTTGGAAGTTCCCTCTTCATATGATTTTATGTTGCATGAAACTAACCTTTAGTTTCCCATCCGTTCATATAATTGGGTGTGAATGTTTCATATGCTGATCAAATTATGTCGGTCTAGGATATTAATTTTTACTTGTATTTACTTACTTGGAATAACTCCTCACCCTTGGTGACTAATATTTCTTAGATGTATTGAGTGTCATAGGAGGTACTATGACCCACCTTACATGTCATAGTGTGTCATAGGAGTTACATTCCCATTTTGGAATATAACTCGCCTTCCTATTTTGGGAATATCTCATGGATGAGTTACACCACACTCCTATTTGTGAACACTACTTGAGATATTAAGAGGTTAATAATTTTACACCATTATTATTTTATGAGTTAATTTCATATTGCATTACTTGTTAGATCATTCTCATAATTCATGCAACTACATTTGTGAAAGCATTATTTATCGTAGATTAAGTGGAAACTCCAATATGGTATCAGAGCCTTTCTAGTAAAAGGCTTGTCTATTTTCATTAGTTGTGGTATTATTCAAGTTTTTTTAATCTGAAATTTTTTTGCATAAATTTGGTTAATTCCACTTTTGAGGGTTTATGAAAATTATGGGATTTTTTAAAAAACAATTAGGGGTTGTTGAGGATTTTTCAAGATCTGGGCATTCCCTATAATTTTCTTTCCATTTGTGTGTATTTCAGGATTTGTAGGTTGTTTTTCAAGTCAAATAACTCACCCTTACGTATTTCGGGCTTTTCGGATCTGCTTGACAAGTGAAGAAACTGACTAAGTGTATTTAGGGTTTTTTGGGCCTTTGGTGCATGTCGACATAACTTGTAAATTGTAGTTAAATCCTTGATCCCTAGTCAACACCCAACATATTCCAGGTTTTAGATATTTTGGAGCATGTTGACAAAACTTGTAATTTACGGTCAAATCTCCAAAATTTGGTCAATGCCTAGTGTTTCAGGTTTTCAAAACATCTCAACACTTTGACATGGAATTGCAATGTGTGGTCAAATATTTGACCCCTAGTCAATTCCTAGAGTTTTGAGTTTTCTAGCACTGCTTGGCATGCTTGAGTTCCGACACCTTCTTGACATGTGTTGGGTTCTAACACTTGTTCAACATGGTTCAAGTTCAATAAATTTCTTGTCAAGGTAAAAACCCCAACGACGGTGTGTAAACATCGAATTTAATGTGGGTTTTAAAACTTATTTGTCAAGTTAAAAATCGATGA
This sequence comes from Taxus wallichiana var. yunnanensis, assembly GCA_018340775.1. Lineage (NCBI taxonomy): Eukaryota > Viridiplantae > Streptophyta > Pinopsida > Cupressales > Taxaceae > Taxus > Taxus wallichiana. The sequence goes on along the minus strand of CM031235.1, from coordinate 367,340,638 downwards.
TGTGTGTTAGGTTTTAGGATGTGTCGAACAAGGTGAAAACTACGATGTTGTTTGTTAGGTTTTGAAGGTGTTCAATGAGTTAAAAACCACAACCACTTATTTAAAGGTTTTGGAAGGTGCAAAAGAAATCTAAAAACACTTAGTGTATTTTGGGATTTCAAGGTGTTTAACAATTCTTAAACTTTGATTTGATATAAATTTTAGTTGATAGCTCCTTTTGAGATGCCATTTTTTTGAATGTGTGATTTTTTTATCTCTACACATTGGAGGCATTCTCTTACCTTTTATAATTAAACCTCTATAAGTTGGGGGTATAGTTTTTTTACTCTTATTCCTTCTTTCTTTATTCATTAGTTTCTTTTGCAAACACACTCAAATCTACAAATGGATCCATTCAACTATTTTACGTACTCCCTTCAAATGTCATGAATGGAATAATTTCATGTCATTCACTTTGCGAAAAAAATCTCTACATGATAACTATTGGTTTGCAAAATGAACCATTAGTTTTTTTATTGTTATTCCTTCTTTCTTTATTCATTAGTTTCTTTTGAAAACACACTCAAATCTAAAAATGGATCCAAATTCAACTATTTTATGTACTCCCTTCAAATGTCATGAATGGAATAATTTCATGTCATTCAATTTGCGAAAAACAGAAGCTCTACATGATAACTATGGGTTTGCAAACTGAACCAACATCCACTTTGCATATAAATATAAATGGTTTGAAAAGTCTGATGAAGCTTATGGTTTCTTGTTCCTTTTTGTGTAACTAGATCTACATTTTCACATTATTACTTACAAAATACCCAAGGATGTATGGGACACCTTAGAACAACTCTTTGGGAAACAAGATGAAATGAGAGGGAATGAACTAGAAAATGAGATGATTAGTCTTAGTCCTAGCAGTTTTGACACACTTCAAGACTAACTAACCAAGTTCAAATATGTGAGAATGTAACTGAAAGAATGTGGAATTGACAAAAAGGACTCACAATTTATTCTTTCTGTCCTCACCAAACTAGGTCCTGGACTACTCTATTTTTGTCTCTACCTTCCATGCAACCAAAAGGGCACTTGGAGCACAATGGAAAATGCCCTCATTTAATGAGTTTGTTGCTCACTTAACTTAGGAACAAGATAAAATAATTCAGATGGGTGCACTAAATTCCACTAAACCACATGCTCTACTTATAGGGAATGACATACAAAAGGATTTAAAAGAGAAGAAATAGAAAAACAAGGATCATTAGAATAAGAATGATTAACCCACCATTGAATGAAATCTTAACACTTACTCTTCCGGGGTTAAGCATAATAAAGAGAAGATAAAATGTGGGTATTACAAAGTTATGCATGATGAAAGTATATTTTTGAAGAATTAGATTGACCTTCTCACGAGACTTCTAGAGAAAAAACATAGGTGTACCTGATTCTATCAAACCATCTTCATCTACTCACAAATATTAAAAGGTAGATGACATTGGAAAATGGAAAGAGAAAGAATCCAAAAAGGAAAAAACAAATGGGAGAGCCTTAGTTACAATGATACATCCAAATCCTACATGGGTTATTGATTTTGGTGTATCACATCATATGGATTCTTCACACATCAAGTTCACTTCCTTGGAGCCATGTGACATGTCTACTATTTGATTGGGTCTATTTAAGTGATTGGAGGAACATTCAATAATGTTCTAAGTATTCCATCACTATCAACTAATCTCCTATTAGTCTATCAAATTACTCACATTTTTTAGGTCATGTGAGTTGAGTTCACTCCAGGTTCAGTGTATTTTAGGGAGCTACATAGTGACACTATCATTGTAGTGGGTTTATTTGATCATAAAACTCGACTACATTACTTCTCTCACTTTGTCCCTCCTTCATATTATTCGTTAGATTCACCTGTACTTAATGAAACTCTTGATATTGAAAACCTTTCTGATGATGATGACTTCTATTCTAGCACATATGAATGCAATAGTTATGGGGACCCACCTCCACCATCTACTTGTCACCTTCCAAATTTTGAGGAGATTTTTTTGATCCACCTACTTACTGGTCTACTTGTGTTGGAAATTGTGTCATTGTTGTTTCATTTATGTCAAGTATCATTGATGGAAAAGGGTGTCTAGGTGGAATAAAAGTCTACATGAGGTGTTAATCATCAATAAGGATGAAGGTTGATTGGTAGTGGAGTGTTTTGATGTTATGATGTCTTTGCATTAGTGTAGTGTCTTTTGGTTTAGTACATGGTTCTTACAAGCAAGGTGTTGTGTGGTATTATGAGTGAGATCCAAAGGTGGTAATATGTTATTATTATGTCTAGAATGTTCAAGAAGATGTTTTTAGAGGTGTATGAGTGTCTCCAAGGTGATGAAAAAGTCAGTCTACATGAAGCATGTGTTGAAACTAGCCATTCTAGGCCTAATCCTAGACCTAGTGTAAGTAGTTGGATTTGTAGCTTGATATATGAGGCATATCAAGTTAGTGTGAGCATGTGAAGTGTGTTGTGACATTTCATAGTAGGTGTAGATGATGTACATAGATGTGATTCAGGTATATGGTGCATGTTCAAGGTCCTTTAGAAGCAAGATCATGAAGACAAGGTAAGAAAGCATGGAAAAACCATAGTGCATGGTGTGTTTCAAAGGTAATAAGGCATGGATGCATATTCATGATCATCAAAAAGAGTTAATACAAAGGTTTATGCCAAGTTTGAGGCTAAGAGATTAGAGAAAAAACATGAAAAATTGTTTTGGGCTCTACCGAGCTCTCATAACTATCATTCCCAACTCGATGGTCAAGTTTGATGTGCTCATTCACATGTGAAAACTATCCATGGGGACTTGATCCATTCATAATTGTTGAGGCATGGAGTTAAGAGTATTTTACAATTAGAATGAGGTAAAATGATGCCCTATCCTTTATGACTATTGTTAAGAAGTCAAGTATGAATAAACCCTAGTTTCAGAGTGATAGGAAAAATATGAAGAGTTTGGGCATGTAATGGCTTGGGAAGGATGGTGTTAAGGTTCGGGGATGTAGAGAATCCTCCAAAGCTTAGTTTGGTGGCATTTATAGGTTCCAGATGTCATGTGATGGTTTAAAAACCCTTTTTGTGAATATTTGTAGAGTACAGTCATGTATTGCAAGCGTCATGGTGAAATACCGATGTGGAAGAAAGTATAGGATGTGTGTTAAATTTCCATGAAGATATTTGGAAAAATTCGGTCTGCAAGAAATGAATGAAATATCCTTCCAATTTGACCTACTACTAATGACTTAAAGAAAAAGAAACCATTCATGGAATTATGAGATGGTTTGTGTTGTTTTCATAGTACAAAAATGTTTTATGAACATGGATAGCTGGTAGAGGTCTTATATGATGTGTTGGAGCTCTTAGTTTGATCTCGAAGTGTTCTTTGTCATGCTTAAGCCGTAATGGCCTAATCAACCCAATTAGGCTTGTCAAGAAGGACTATGGAACATGTATATAAGTTTGTATTTCTCCATATAACATATGGATATGAGTACTTGAGCATGTTGATGGAGTCCTTGGTGAAGTGTTCCATGTAGTGGTAGAGTGTGGAAGTGTATTTTCAGGTGATGGAGTTTGTTGATTAGATGACTAGTTCTTGAGACCTAGAATCTGGTTTGAAAAGTTTCAATGAGGGAATATTCTTAGAGCCTTATGAACTGAATTGAAGGTTTCCATAAGTCTTGTTAGGTGCACGATATCAAGAAATTTCTACTAATATGCCACATGATCCTTGAAGAGAATATTTGATGTGTGAACTAACTTGTTTTTGAAGATCGTTTCTTGATACCTATATGCAAATTTGAGCAGTGATAGAGAAGGAGGTGTTTTGGAGTGTTATGCTTTGTTTTATGGTGTCATGGATTTGGAGAGTAGGATAGGATCATGTTGCATCAATAAATGTTCTTAATAATTATTTACAACATGATTTCATATGTGAAGTGGTTCACCTTTGGAGAGTGTAAATTAGGTGCTTAAGACCTAATTAGTGATACTTGTCTTTTGGTGTAGTTCATGATGAAGGTGAAGGCTGCAAGGTTTCTCAAGATTTTTGATGGTTATGAGAGGTTGTTCATGAAATTTCTTGAGATGATAAGTCATGATTGAGTTGTTATGTGCATTTGAAGTCCAAAATCTTTTGTTGGAGTGAAGACCTTGTTTTAGGTCTATTTAAGAAGCATTATGTTGTATTATAATGTTTTTAATGAGTAGCCTTGTATGGTATAATTTTCTTGGTCAAACTAGTGTGGTTTATGGGAAGAGTCATGTATAAAGGTGTGTTGTATTTGCTCATTTGAGCTAGTGGAGATTTGAGCGAGCTAGATGAAGTGAAAGAAGAGGTTAGAGGGATATAGAGAAGATCTAAAAAGAAACTAAAAAGAGACATGAATAATTGAGAAGAGTAGTGGAGTAGGATTTTAATTTCATATGACCTAATCAACACACTATGGTGCATACTTGAGTGAAGAAGGAGAGAGAGAAGTTTGAGAGAGTTTTGAGTGGAAGGAACTAAAAAAGTAGTTGGTTGAGAAATACGGAAATAAAATGATATTAATATTTAGGTGGAAGAGTGGGTACTTGGTCATCTTGGGGGTTGTATCCTCCTTGTATAGTTGGTTCTCTGCTAAACTAGGGGTTAGTGTTCCTTATATGGTTGGTTCCCTACTAAACTAGGGGTTGGTAATCCTTGTGGGGTTGGTGCCTCACTAAATAAATATCTTGTGATGTGTAATATTCATGAGAGTCCTTTGTGTTAAGTAATATATGTAGAGGTTTAGTGGTTTTTCTTCCCCTTGAGGGTTTCCCACTTAAATATGGTGTTCATGTGTTCTCTCTTATTTCATGCTTATGTGGATGGTTGATATGTTGCTTAATGGTTTGCTAAGATAATGATATTGCTCATATAATGGATAATGAATGTTGAATGGTTAAACACAATTGAAGTAAAAGTTTTAAAGGAATGATTAACCCCTTTCTCAGTCATTATGCTTCCAACACATTGAAGAATGTTTAGGGAGAATGTAATTTTCTTTAGGACTCATCAACCATTGGACAACTTTCTGCATAGTTATAGGGCATTCCACATTCCTTATTTGATGCTTCTTCAAACTCGCCATCCATTCATGGAGTAGTTAAAACTTCTATGTTGCATGAGGAGTACAATTCCTTGGATAGGAACCAAACCTTTGTTGGAGATCCATCATACACTTGGTGGATTCGTTCACTCTTCCATAGTGATCCACTCTTCACTGCATCTAATTATGATCCACAGTCACTCCAGGAGGATTCTTTGTAGGATATAGGGTGGCTTTAGATAGTTGTAGCTTTGGGTGGGGATTTCTATTCCTACCTTTTCTTCTTCGTCTCTCTTTTGGGGGAGTTTTTCCCACTGGGTTTTCTCCCTTTACTCCACTTTTTGAGAGTTGTGTTATACATAGGTAACTCATCAAGTCTTATTGTCAAGACCCACCTTTCATTCCGCCCATCTAAGCTATGCTTAAGGGGGTTTTGGTGTAGGATATTAATTTTCCTCATATTTATTTACTTGGAATAAATCCTCACCCTTGGTGAATCATCTTGCTTAGGTGTACCAAGCATCATAAGAGTTACTATGACATGTATTAAATGTCATAGTGTGTCATAAGAGTTACATTCCCATTATGGAGTGTAACTCCCCTTCATATTTTGGGAATATTCTCATGGAGGAGTTAAACAACACTCATATTTGTACACACCACTTGAGCTATTGAGAGGTTCCTGATTTTGCACCATTCTTATTTTGTGATTTAATTTCATATTGCATTACTTGTTAGATCATTTTTGGAATTCATGTAACTACATGTGTGCAATAATTCTTTTTAAGAGATTATGGAAAAAATATGATAGATCACACATTGCCTAGGGGTGTCTATATGATGTTATGCAAGTGTTTTTCTTAGAAGTCCAGAGAGGAGGGGTGAAGGAAGCACTCGATTACTCACTCATCTAAGGGTTGAGTTATGGCACCCATGCATTGGGATTAATTTTCCTTATTCCTTATTGGATGTGACCTTGTCTCTGCGTAGCTTGTTTCTATTCATTTTGGTGGATCTCCTCTCAAATTATTTTATGTTGTGTGGAAATAACCTTTGATAGACCATCTATATAGGAAATGGGGTGTGAATGTTTCTAATTTTGATCATATCGCACATTACTTAGGGGTATCTATTGATGTTATGGAAGTGCATTGGAAATGGTTTTACTTTTACATTAGAGATGGGGTGTGAATGTTTCATATAGGAAGAATAGAGAATATCATTTTTGGACATGGAGAGTTTTATCTTCAAGAAATATTTTTAGATACTAACTTTGCATAATATTTTCACTTCTTCCACTCATTAAAATGACCTTAACACTCTAAAATAGGTTTCCCTTTACTTTTTTTTCCTTTTATGTTGTGTGGAAGTAACCTTTGGTAGCTTATCCATGTAGAGAATGGGGTGTGAATGTTTCATATTCTAATCGGATAAAAAATTTCCTAGGGGCATCCATTGATGTTATGGAAGTGCATTAGAAATGGTTTTCTTATGCATTGACAATGGGATGTGAGTGTTTCATATAGAAAGACTAGATCATTCGGAAATGAAGAAATTTATATTCAAGAATTATTTTTAGATACTAACTCTATTATAATATTTTCACTTAGTCCACTCAATAAGAAGACCTTAACATTATAAATTGTGTTTCTCTTTACTTGTTTCATAACTTCTTCTATGACTTTAGTAAACAATCCTTCAAAGTTGCTTTCATCCTCATACTATAGCATCATGCTTGAATTTGAATGGTGTGTGAAAAGAGACATTGAGTTATTTTGATATGAGATGCATTATTATGTAATAAATCCCAAGGGAAGATGAATCTTTTTGAGGCCCATACTTTTAAATGAGTTAATTTTATTTGATCAATACTTTCATAGGATTTTGAAAGCACATTTAAGGATGAATAATAAGTGTTTGAAAAAATGTATCTATAGTTTTAGGTTTCCCAAGAATAAACAATCACCTTTCTTATTTTAACGACATGAAATATTCCCATGAAAATTCCATCTACAAGAAGAGGAGTAACTTCGATTGAAATAATTGCCACATTAACTTCATCATATGCCCCTACGTGGGTTTTTTCAACTCTCAACTTCCTCTCATCTCTCATGCACATACAAATCTGTCAATTTATTAACAAAAATGTGAATCTTATCAGCCTTTCCAGATAATTATTGTTTTCTTCTACTCTTGTTTACAACAAGAACACTTAGAAAAATCCCATATAGATTCACACATCAGTATTTTAGAGGTGTGAAGTAGGATGTCAATCAAAGGAATAATGAGTATTCATTATTATTAGGTGATATTGTTTGATATGTAATTTTATAATTATGAAAATATATTTATGTCTCTGGTTCCTTTTTAGTAACTATTGGAGCTCAAAATTGCACCCGTCCTAGATCAGGATGAACTGGGGCATTGATGAAACATGGGAAGTCCTCAAAGTTGTAGGAATTTTTCTTGAGACAGACCTCTGGAGAAGGCTGACTTCATCTACCTATTTCTACTGCTAAAACTAATCATAGAAAGGAAATTCAGATGCCTAAAACTACTCTAAGATTCCAAGGGACTAGGATGAGAAGGAGATGCATGAAAATGAAACCTAAGATAAGGGGAGGTGATAACACTAGAAAGAGGGGGATGAAAAATCTCATATGATCAAAAAGGGAAAATGTACACGGGGAGGGTAGAAAAAGTGCCATAATTTGAAATAACACTCACACACTCACTTTCATGGGGCACAATAGAAAAAAACCTACAAGAGACAAAGAATGCACATCAAACCAATAATGCAAAGAAAAGGAAAGAAGATGAAATAAAATGTGAACTAGAGCAAGAGAATAACCACAAAATAAGACTTTTATTGCTTCCAAGAGATGCAAAATTGATTAAAGAGATGAAAGAGGAAGGTATTCACATGCAAAGAACCAAATCGAGGAGGCATACAACTCAAAATGCTAAGGGATAATGCTCTAAAAATTATCTTAGTAAACCAAGAGGGTCCAACCTTTTACAATGAACATTGTTCATCAATATATAGAAGAAAGGGGAAGATAAGAGGATGGAAATTCAGATTTTCAAATCCAACCACCCAAAACTAGTAATAAATGCCTAAAAATACACTTGTAGCAATATTAGATCCACCTCACCATGTCTGTTTTACTTGTGGAAGAAGGAAGGAGGAAACATCTAATCAAATCTAGGTGGTTGAGTCAATTGAATCTGTGCATTAATGGCTCGGGTCTTGTTTCCCCATTTCACATACTAAATCCCACCCAAAATCTGATTTTTAAAATCCAAGTGTGTAACCCATGCAATCAAATTTACAATAATACCAAGAGTGCATCAATCCAAGCTCTATAGTAGAAGTTATGATGATTTGAAGTCCACAGTACAAGATGAACACACAAGACACATGTCACGATATGGTCGACTGAAGGATTCGACTAACTGTCTTCTTGTTTTGTTTTTCTACCATGTGTTAGGAATTCATTCACCATAAGGATTTGGCATGCAGTTTTTATGTTTCTATTGGTTGCGTGTTGTGCACTTTATCTGGTAATTTGACACGTGAAACTCCTTGATTGGCGTAAAGGATTTCACTCAACACGTGCACAAGAGCAAGAGGTGTGAGAGGGAATAATGCAAAGATCTACGAGTTTGCACAAGAGGGTGCATGAGGAGTGGGAATAAAAGGTGCATATATGCAAAGCTATGCATGTATGTGTGAAAGAAGGGAAACACAAGACAAGGATGTGTAGAAGAAAATGTGTAGGGAAAATGTGCAAGGGTGGGAAGTGGAAGAGGAATGAGTATGTGCAAGGAAATTTTCAAGAATTAGGAAAGAAGGGAATGTGTGCAAGCATGCCGAGACTTAGCAAAAATATAAGGCAAGTTTGTGGGTGGGTGTAAGGATGCACAATGACTGGGAAGGAAAATGGGTGCGTAAGGAATATGCACAGAGGAGAAATAGAAGGAGATAGAAGGATAAAGGAGAAGGGAGGAAGTTCATGAGAAGGAAGAAAGGAGAAGGAAAAACACAAAGAAGAAGAAAGAAGGGAGCGCAAGGGTGCACATGAGGGACCACAACTAAGCAAATTATACCAAGGTATAAAACCAAGAGTGCACATTACCTTAAAACTTGAACTCGAGATCCAGAATGGAATTGTAGGTTGTTAAAATAACTAGGGGAGTTATTTTGGACAATAGTAACTAATACTAATTTGGATTCCATCTCTTACAATATATTGGAGGTTCCAAAATTGGGTTTTGTAAAGGTTTTTAGAATGAAAATTTGAGAATTATAACAAAAAATTGTGTGAATTAAATGCAAAATGAACTTAACTTTATCCTCGGTCTTCTATATAGAGGTGCCACATATTATTCTTATTCCTCTTCCCCTTCCTCTTCTATTATTTCATCCATAGAGTAGATTGAGGGTATTTATTTCTCCTCCTCTTCTACCTATTGTGTCATACATCTTTTCTACTCTCAAATTCTTAGCAAATCCTCTTACTTTCTTCTTTTTCATTGTTTTTTTCGTCCACTCACTCTCTAAGGGAAAAATAAAGGAAATGCATTTGGCTTTTGGGTGTTTTTTTTTTTGTTTTTAAGTTACACCCATGTTTTAAAAAAATAATTTATGTCTATAGCTATAAGTATTATATATATAACTATATAATACTTATATGTATATATTATATTATATAAGTAAAATGTATTATATTATATATTATGCACATGTTACAATGTTACATGGTAAAGCATCCGCTTGATTTTGGTGACGTGTCAGACGTCTCAAATGTTTTTGGGGACTTGGGGACTTAGAGGGGATGTCCTCTATTGTTTTAAAATATTTCAATTTTTTTTGATGTTTTTACTTTTAAAATGTTGTTATTTTTACTAAGAACATTAAAATGTTTTTGAATAACATTAAAATGCTATTATTTTTACCAAGAACATTAAAATGGTTTTGAATAAATTTTTAATAAGATGAAATTCATATAAAAATTCCTTAATAGACAAGGACAACCATCAAATTTAACTCCTAGAACCAACATTCATTATACTTTTCCAAACCATGCTTGTACTCATGTCAATCGGACTAATCTCATTACCACTTAAATATGATAATAAGGTGGGTTTCATACAAAAATTATTTCCTATTTGACATTGATCAAAATAAAAAATCATCCACATCTCACTTCATATATACCAAATTAGTGATATGCCAAATTGTGGTAGACTTTAAAAAATCAATTACATTTACAAATTAATTGAGTTGAATTCAAATTCCATAAATGGAAAAATATATTCTATCTCAACAAATAAAAAGACAAAATATGTAATGAGATGTTGATAACAAAAGACAAAATTTGGAATTAATGAAATAACACAAGAAATAGGCTTATGAATATTTCAACTATTCATTTTCATCTTCTTATATTTTAGCCAACTCCTCATTGGTTATATGACTTAGATTTGTATTCATAAATTATATTCCCTTATTATTGCTCTATATTCATGTAGCTATAGGAATATCCCATTCATTCTCCAAATATATACCTATTGGGATATGTAGGTAACCATATTGGTAATTCATGCCTTACAACAACACAAATTGTACAACACTTTTGCACTAGCCCACACCCGATCAGTTTGACCAATTATGCTACCCTAACTATATCTCACTCATTATTACTTACAAACATAACCTATCTTCTTGCATAATGGTCATATTAATTCATCAAATCAGACTATACCCTCACATATTTCAATTCTAATTTACAAATTACTCACACATATATTTAGTTCATATCACCCTAAAAGGGCCATAGCACACATATGCCATGGGTTGACTTGGAAGATTTCATCCCTTTCCCTCTAACTACACTTTTCTCCATTTGAACTTCTTTGTTACAATCCTAGTCAACTTTACCCAAGCTTTCCAGATCTAGAACACATATATAAGCAATATATTTATCTCTTTTGAGGGGGAATTCTATCTAATTGACACCTAACACTCAAATGAGAAAATACTAAAAACAATCACAAGAAAAGCTACTCCAAGACTCCCTTGAGATTCACATAATTTACATACTCATTTTAGGAAATCATCCAATCATATCTGCAAGCACAAAAGGAACATTATCAAAGTCAAGTCAAGCTAGGAAAAAGCTTAAGTATATTTACATTGTTGCAAGGTCATGGTTATTAATTTGGTTACATACATTATAGATATCACATGCTAAGAAAGAATGATGTGCAATTTAAGCCCTCTTTGGGTTAGTGGTGATGTAAATGGTACATTGGTGTGCCCAAAACATGACTAATGTTTGTTTTGTAGGACTTCCTCCTCATATATGGTTTTGAATATTTAATCAACTACATAACGAAAATCACACAATATTGAAGGTCCAAGTTGCAAACATAAACAAATCAAGAAGCAATGAAAAAGTAAGAAAGTTTCAGAGTTGAAATTATAGTAGGATAGGGGTATACAAAAAGGGCCATAATGGCCATACACTTGGGGTTGTTCCATACACCTTAGTCTAGGTAGCTTTGCGGGACACTTTGTTTGAGACAAAGTCTTGTCAAACCATTTCCAACCCTTTCCAGTCATCATGTCATCCCGAGATAGACACAATCTAAAATATCATCTGATTTTTCTTCTCCCTCTCATTGCTAGTACTTTATTTAATTTGTCTATCGATATCTATCTTTATTCATGTATTATCCTGAAATTTCTACAATTATCTTTGGAAACTAGTTAATTATGATAAATACCATCATTTACTATCTCCTATAAATTTAACCATTTAGGTTAAATATTTTGGTGAACTACTTGCCCCACCTATTAGTGCACAACCATCTTGGACTGTTGAATTGTCCAAATGTTGCAATATCATTGATCAATTAAATACTAATCCTAAATATATATATATATATATATATATATATATATATATAATCTTATTCACAAGGCTCTTGATTGTTGTCACACGGTAGAAGTATACGTGTGCTCCACTCGATTAAAAAGTGATAATCCTCTTATAGATTTTTAATATATGATGGAATATTTTAATCTCATGGATAGAAAGTACATTCATTGAAGATAATATTTCAATCAATTCTTCTAATGATATTTGTCCTTTTTTATTACGACTCACATCCAAGGTTTTCTCATTAAATGTGTACTTATTGAAAATGGATCTACCCTGAACATATGTCCCTTATCATTATTGATGTAATTGGGAATCCCTGATATGATAATTGATAAGTATACTCTTATTGTGTAAGGATATGACACTACTACTCTAACATATATAGGTACACTCACCTTGGATTCATAGGTGGCGCCCCGAAAAACCCACACTCTCTTTTATATTATAGATGCTCCATTTCAATTCAATATTATTCTTGACCACCCTTGGATCCATGTCATACAAGCCATCCCATACATGGTACATTGAAGTCTTAAATTTTCTTATGATGGGTATGAACACACTATTCCAAGTGACCCAAAGCATTCAAATATTGTAAAATTTATCCCAACCTTTCAAATATTATAAAATTAATCCTGCTACTTCTATGGTTATCCCACAATCACAACCAATTTCCCCTCATTGTAGAGATACATATGCTATTAGGGAATGAAGAAAAACTACTAACACTTATATCTTCCCTCCCTATTCCACCCAATATCCCACTACTAATCTTGTATCTCCTAATATATCTTCTTCTATTCCATCTTTTACTCCTGTTTGAAATCCTATAGAGAATGATGTTCAACAATTTAATTTCACAAAGAATGAGTCAAATTATGAAGATGATGATGATGATGGTTGTAGTTCCCATAAATTTCTCCCATAATTTTGA